>CATKUY010000204.1:0-16130 GCA_949802685.1 Dicyrtomina minuta
ATGGTGGTAAGTGCATTTTAAGACTTTAATTCCACATTAATTCTTTCGACTTTCAATCCATGTGACCTTCAAATATGAGCCGTGTTGTTAATGCTAATCACTTGTTTCTCCTGTATCCACCTTTGTGAAGGTTACATACTTGTTTTGGATGTGCCTCAATATAATGCTCTTCGTTACTTATCATGAGGAGCAGGAAGGCCCAAGGGACGTTTTCATAAACCTTCAGTTTGTATATCAGGCTTTGGGTTATTTTCTAATAATAATTGGTAAATAGTAAATCAAACTATTTTAATACAAAAAACCCATTCTATACATACCCAGTATTCCCACTGCAAAATTGGTGATGAGAATTTAATTCATTTACTATTTTACAATTTTACAGGCGAACCTAATCTGCCATGCTATCATGCCAGCGTTATTTTCATCAGTACTGTTCAGTTTCTGTTTGGGTGCTTCCTCTTGTGGGGGGTCCTCCAGGTGACTAAAATAAATGACAATATACGCTTAAAATTAAATTATTATTAATAAATAAAATTCTAACTAATCATGGATACTTACATACAAATGTATAATAGAGAAGCGAAGGAAAGCTGAAAATATGGCTTCTTTACGGAATCATGTCCATGGGAGTAGCATCCCTTTACTTCATTCAAGTACTGTCTCGTCCCCGGGCATATAGTTTTGAAACTGAAATCGAATCGGATGGAATGTTCTGGACTCAGTATATTGGGCGCGTAGTACTTTTCCTGGTTTTCAATGGATTTTACATTTACAGTATTAATAGTATGCGGGACAAGATTATAATTGGGATTGAGACGAGTCCTATCACAGCTGAGACGGACAGCATGGATCTTGACTTGAGTGGGAGGGGGAGTGGGAGCACGAGCTTCAAAGAGTATCCAACTGAATTGTGTGTCGTTTTTGTGTCCGTCCTCAACTTTGTCTTCTATGGATTTAAAGTTATAACCACGACCATTTATATGGTTTGTCTTGCTTTTGGGGTTTCCATTGGAAGTAAGTTATTTTTTCACAAAACAGTATTTAGACAAATACTTCTGATATTTGATGACGTCATTTATGGACGATCCGTAACCCAGTATATTTATTTATATTTTAGAATTATTTAAAATATGTATATATCTTGTTTCATTTACAGCGATTTCCGTAATCGATTCTGGAGTTTACCTAGTCATTGGGTTGTTAGGCTTAATTTTCACGTATATCTTGTGGCTGGGAAATACAACCGTACGTATTCTAACTATATAAAGTTAAATCTAATTTAATTTCGTTACGAATTCTGATTTCATAAATGAATAAACTTTTGGTGTCTATTTTAGAGGGATAGCGGGAAAATAGTGCTCTACATGGGTTTTCAAATCACAACCTCTCTCTTCCTCTACGGATGGTTAGTTTATTGGACGGTGACGGGTCTGTCATTTGATTTTATCGTTTTAAAGTTTTCTCTCACGTTCCTCCTATCAGTCATATCCATATGCGTGGTTTCTAAGAGATCTCAGGAAATCGAATATGATGCTGAGTATCGACGGATTCAACAACCGGAGGATCAGGATGACTACGACATGCTTCATCTCATGAACTTATCCACATCCACAACGAATAATTAAATAAATCAATAAGAAAATCTAGTCATTTCTTCCAAGTACCATTCAAGTTTTGATGAGCTATTATTATTTTGTGCCATTGAATGTCTTATGATACAGCGTTATGTAATGTAGGATGATTGTCTTATAGTTTTATTACTACAGTGCTAGTATTATAATCCTATATATCACACTATTTCAAAATTTCAAGTTGATAAATGTATACGTATAGGTAATAATTTGTTTCTAGTTTATTTGCTTTAGAATCAAAAGGTACAAAACTACAGTTAGACTATATTATTAACTACATGCTTACTTAGTCATACAGTTTTATTATACACGGAGTAGTGCATTTGATCGTTAATTATGGCTTCAAGTTGAGATCAAACGTTGTCGTTACTTATGTATTTTTGAGCTACACAACGTAACGACTGAGGTTTCAGTACCTGTATTGCCATAATTATGTTTTTGTTTTTTAAAAATAAGGATTATAATGTGAATTATATTATGTAATAGTTATTGACACAATATATATTATTTTAGAATATTAAAATGAAAATGGATTAAAAATATTCCTATGTAACCTAGAATTTATCGTGTTAGTATTCTCGGCTTGAGAATCATGTGAGATAATAGGAAACTTGGAGCCCCATGAAGAACTCCGGTCTTCATTCCAAACTTGTTGAGAGAGAGGAAGTCTGGAGAAGGTTTCAAATCTCGACGAAGTTTTTTGGTGGGGGACCGATGCGGAATATCCTTGCTGGGTAGCCGATGCGGAATAGGCAGGGGCAGGGGTGCCAGTAGTGGCCAGGGATGGAATTTGTATTGTTGGTTGATACTGATACTGTGGTTGCTGTGGCCTTTGTTGGTGTTGTTGTTGTTGTTGTTGTGGTGGTGGTTGTGACCAAGTTTTGATGACAAAATCGGCCCCTTTCTCACCAACCATAATACAGGCGGCTTGAGTATTGCTCACAGGAACGGCGGGGATGACGGACGCATCAATGACTCTCAGTCGTTTCGTTCCACGAACCCTCAATTCCGTGTCCACAACAGCATGGGGTGAGCCATTGGGTCCCATAGATGCAGTCCCAACAATGTGATGGAGAGTGATGGACAGATGCCGAACATAGCACTCCCAATAAGCGTCACTTCGATGGTGAATGTGCTCACAGCCAGGGAATGGCGTGTCCGTTAATTTGGTCCCAAGTCTTTTGAATGGTGTCGTGTTCTCAGCTATGTGGGCTGCTTGCTTCACCCCCTCAATTAGTCGAACTACGTCCTCATTGTGTTCCAGATATTTTGGATCAATGATGGCTTCGTCATATGGATCCGCACTCTTAAGTTGAATGTAGCCCCTGGCCAGAGGTCGACCCAGAGATACAACTATTGTGAAGGAGTCCTTCCCCACGCTACTGGCGTAGTATTTGTTAATCAAGTCTTCTCTAACGTGAAATCCATGGGCGAAATCTGGTCCGGCTCGCTCATGGGTCCCTGCCCCGACGAAAATATACTGCATGTCGGGCCAGTCCCGCTCGCCACGTGCCTTAGCCCAGGAAGAGGTGTAGATCCCGCTAGCTTCGCATGATGAGGATGACAGGGGCCCCGTGCCTTGAAGTCCATAGTCCACCCACACTTTTGGCGTGATGTCCCGGTCCAGGAGAAGTGACCTGGTTTCATTTATGACGAATGGTCCGAGGTAGGTGGATACGTGATCCTGGAGATTTTGACCAACTGGAAGATCCGCTCTAACAGGGATCTAAAAGTGTAAATGATCATGTTAATTAAACATGAATTAGGTTATTATAAAAGCAGTAAAATTATTAGGGAGGTTAATTAATTTTTTAAATAAGCAGAATCTTACTCCAATTTGTTCAAGATGCTCCCTCGGCCCAATTCCAGACAGCATCAAAAGTTTCGGTGTTTGCATAGCTCCAGCTGAAATTATTACTTCCTTACGAGCAAAAGCTCTGCGCTGCTTTCCATGGCGGTCGTAAACGACACCGTACGCTTCATTATTGTCGCGAAATAGAATCTGCAAGGAATTCGCAATTTTATTAAGTGAGTAAAATCAGTCTAATTTTAGTGACTTGAACAACAACGATTTTTACGGGGCTTTTACCTTATTAACGTGAGCAAACTTGAAGATTGTAAGGTTTGGCCTACGTCGAGCAGGTTTGATAAATGCATTGTAAACGGCTTGACGGCTACAAAATCAAAAAAGTCAGTTTCAGCACAGCCATATATAGTTTTTATAAATAATTTAATAAATTAGGCATTTCGAAGATGTAGAGTAGACACGAACCTGCCACGTTTGGAAGGGTAATAAATGTTATCGAAGCCTTCTGTAAAATACCCATTCAAATCAACCTTTGGATAGCCCAGTTCCTGAGCGGCCGCCACAAAATCCTCACCTAGACCACGGAAAGGTGGCCGTTCCAGACGCATCGGTCCCCCACTCCCATGCGTAACATCTAGACAATTTTAATACCTAATTTAGATGGTCCGTTTTAATCCAATCCGAAAATGAATCAATAATAAACAGAAATTCAAATTCCATTACCATTTTGCCATTCTCCGTGAAAATCCTCACTTTTCTTGAAAAAGGGTAAGCAGCCTTCATAGCTCCAGTTGGGATCACCAGTCACATTAGCCCAGTAATTATAATCTTGTGGACTTCCTCGTAAATGGATTAAAAAATTCAAGTTGGACGTACCACCCAGCGATTTTCCTTGAGACCAGCCGGATTGCTACGAACATTAAATAAATTTCAAATTAACGTAAGGTTAAGCTTTAAGTTTAAAGCAAATATTAAAGTGAACTTAATTTAAAATTAAAGAATTGAAATAAAGGGAATCCATATTTTACAAATCTGTATTAATTTATTAAACATTATTGTTATGGGGCTTCCACACTTATTTACAATAAAATTACCAGCTGATTGGTAGTCACTGTTAGCATGTATTACGTATAAAAATAATAATAAGTAATATTGGTACTAACTTGATTGGGTAAAGCATAACACGCTTTTTTCTGCGGCACCGTTTTATGACTCCAATCGATTTCCTTGTAATTTAACATATACAGTGAAAACCCGGGTATAAAATTTGTTGGATGAGGCTCCCCACCTGCTTCAATTAGTAAAACTTTCCATGCTGGATTTTCAGATAAGCGATTAGCTACTACAGCACCAGAAGAACCAGAACCGACTATCAAAATCAAAACACAAACTTTATTAGTTACTTAGGCCACTGCTGCGTGATTCCAAAACGTGCTACACACGTCTACGTGAGTAATTCACTACACAGTCAAGTTACAAGATCAATAAAAATAAAGGAGCATTTTATTTAGCAGTAGCCTTATTTAAAAGCATCGTTTTTACTTATAAAAACATTTTTGTTGTATATATTACTAAACTACCTTATACCCTATGATAATGCCCGGGTATGTGTTACCCACCAAAAACTATTTTCCAGATCCGCTACTGAATGTAAATTGTCTATAATTTTTGTCACTTAAATACCTAAAAGTGCATGGCAAGAAAATGAGTTCAGATTAGTTCAGAGAAATCCCATGGTGGCTCCACCAATTATTGTAAAACATAAAACGTTTGTAGTGTATTTAGTCATAACGGGAAACTTTTTAAAAAATTCTTGATTTATTACTAAAAGAAGTCAAACAAATGCTACCGCATGTGTAGGATCGTATACATAGTTGTTTTAAGTTCTGTATCCTCGAACAAAGCGTGGTTCTCATTTCGGCCACGACGGAAATGTTTTATTTTTGTTTGGGGGAAAATTTTCTTACGGTATCCCTTTAACAGAACGTGACACTATAATCGTTGAAATCATTAATCATTGGTATGGTATGCCCGGTATGCCCTGACATTATATAAACATTTAATGAAGTCTAAATTAATTATAAATTTAAAATTCACCGTTACATTCCGCCGGGCCGGGTTACTTGTTGTCATGCAATAATTTCTAAAAATAAATATACATACTCATTTTTGCATTTACGCAACCGGCTTAACATATGCATATTAGATTTCTAGTACAATAGAGTGGGCCAACCGGCTAACAACTGTTGCCTCTATGTAGATATCACTTTTTGAATCCTTGTGAATTGTGAAACATACTCTCCATGACGTGTTAAGTTTACCAAAATAAAAACTTGTAATCTCTGTGAAACATAATCCATGTATAAATATAAGTATACAGCTTACCCACAATGAAGTCAAAGGTATCTTCTGTCTGTAGTTTGGACTGGAATCGATCAAATCCTCGATCTGCCTTATCGTAGGAATGTATATAAAGTCCTAATGACATTACCAGTCCATACAGAAAAACTTTAAATTCCAAATTTGGTGTTGTAAAATATGGTATTGTACTACGTGAGAAGGAGTGAACCATTTTAGTAGCACATTAATATACTAAACAGTTAATACTAATTTATTTTTATTTTTCCTAAAATTATATAACAATCCTCTGTGTTTTTGTTTTTTCTTTGATTTTTTCTTTCTTATTTTCAATTGAAAAAGTGGCAGCAGTATCACTTCACAGTAAGAAAAAGAGCACACGACATTATGATATAATTATTGTGTCAACCAAATAAATTCCAAAAAATTCCCACGAATTTATTTTTTATGCTAATGTTATATTGACAGTATAGAGAAAAGAAGCACAAGAATGAGTTATCCTTCAAGTAGACGCGACGAATGTCAGTAAACTTGAGGGTGCTCAAGATAAAAAAGGTAGCAATTTTTATTTTTTTCAGGTCTGTATACTGTATACCTCCCACCACCGCTCTATCCTACTGCCTCAATCCCAGTGATGAGTGCAGTTCTGAGGTAGATAAACAACAAAAACAAACTAAACTAAGAAAAAACAATGAGCTCCATAAATATTCAAGATATAAAATATGTAACAGGTATGAAGGAAATCTAATCTAATGAATTTATTCACAGGCGTTACTGTATATGAGTCACAATCACGGTTACGCGAGTGCGAGATATGATCGAGCCACGCTTTACTTGCATCTTAAAGTCTCACAAAACGTGCTGGTTTATTAGTTAATAATATGTAGATACTAATAAAAAGTAAAAAGGATGTTCGACATGTATAGTACAAGAGGTACATTGACGTCGGAAAGCAAGTAGCTATAAGGCCTAAAAGTTAATTTCAATACTCGCTATGCACTCCAAATCCAAATCCAGTTACATAACTCTCACATTGACTTTCTAGGCTATAATATTACACATCTCATTAATTCAATTCATAACAATTGCTGTCCTCTCGTTGTTTGAGATTGAAAAAACACCACTACAGCTGTATAATGCGTATTATTACGTAGGTAAAAAGGTATACTCAGGTACACACAATAAATTAATTACAACTACATTCCTGTTCAGCAGCCCTATGCTACTGAAATGTTGCATATCATACAACTACTCTACGCCTTTTGTAACCTGCCCGTCAATTTCTTGTGTAGGTGCGTAAGTAGTAATAGTTGGTTAATTTTGAATCATTTTGACTCCAAAACCAACACCGAAACCCGAAATCACTATATATCCCGGGCATTTTTTAAACCAAAAACCAACACCGGTGCGTTTGCTATATGCAAATATTGCTCATGCTATAGGCAATGGAAAAGGTACAGCATATCCTACCATCAAATCACTATATATCCCGAGCATTTTTCGATGCGCTTGCTATATGCAAAAGTGCTCGGGATATAGGCAATGGAAACAGTATATCCAACACACATATTGTGCATTTTTTTAATCGATGACCGTATGCTATATTGATCATAGGTGCACCTGCGTGTGACATGGAGGGGGATGAGTGGGGGTGTTTTACAATATAGCTTTCAGTATGTAGCTATACAGTATGCGTATCGATCCGACGCTATCTCACTCACCCCTGTTCCTCGAGTTCGTTACTGTACACCTGTCTGTGGATCGATAAATCAATATATATTATTTCGAAAATCAATAGAAAATGCTGTATTTTCTCCAAAACAGAACATTTAACTTGCATCGTTTAGTATGTACGTCAGGTAATTAATGTACAATATACATTAGTATGTTGCCAGTATGCTATGTCATGGTTCGGTTGCGGCTTCGGCTTTGGTTCTGAATTTGGTTTTTGTCTTCGTATTTTGTCCGGGGGTCCGCCACTGCCATGGGTAGGGCTCTACCGTCGCCTGTGACCCACCGCTCTGCTGCTGCCCTGGGCTTACTGTCGCTGCCCTAGGGTTGTCATAATGCCCTTGGCCCGGCACGATGTCCTGGGAGCTGTCATGGTGTTCTGCGATCGGTAACCTTCTTGAGATGCTGGAGTAAGATGTGAGGTAAGGTCTTAAGAAGGTAGGGTGAGACGTTCTGGGAGATGCCTGGGTAAGATGACGCATGTATTGAGATGTATGCTACATAATACGCTGTAAAATATGCTATATATTATGCCTCAAATGTTAGTGTTAAAATGTGATATATGTAATCAGCAGGATGTAATACATCATGAAACTCACTTTTACTCTTTTTAAAGAAAGTTTTTACTTTTTTTTAAAATTTTTCAAAATTTTGAAAACTGCTTTGAAATTTTAAAATCTTGCAATACTAACTAATAGGGTTTTGATTAAGACTGAACAGGCTTGTAAGTCTTACTTTTTTAAGATGTTCAAAAGTAGTCCGTGAGGGATGAAGCATGTTGGTTGGATTTAAACGTTTGCTTAATTGTATGAAGTATAACAAGTGTACGTGGATCGTGCACAAGCTATCTCGCATGAAACAAAAATTATTGGCTTGGGGACACTTGAATGGTCTGTATGGGGATCTATTTGCCTTTGGAATTGAATTACATTTTATATGAAATTTTTTCGTAAGCAATGCATATATTTTTCAAATAAACACATCAACAAACATTTACAAATGCCAATTGTTTTTTATTAAAGTTTTAAAAATTTTGTTTACAATTTTTTTTTGAATCTTATTTTCTAAAATGTTTGCAAATTTTTTTTCCTACTATTGGTTTTTTAAACTTAAGCATTCTAAAATGTTTACAAACTTAATTATTTTTTGTTTACAAACTTTATTTTATATTCACGAACTAAATCATTTTTTTCCTAAATCTATTTGTTAAAATGTTGTACAAACCTAATTATATTTTTAACTATTTGTAAAAATGTTTTTTAAGCTTCATTTGTTTTTTTTGGTTTACAAACTGAAATTATTTTTTCTACAAAGTATTTTTATAACATTATTTGTTTTTTATTGAGTATGTTTAAATTTGTTTTACCATTTTTTAAATTACTTTTCTACAAACTAGTTTAGAGAAATGTTTTTTACAAACTAAATTATTTTTTTCCTAAATATATTTGTAAAAATGTTTTACAAACCTAATTATTTTTTTACAAAGTATTTTTATAACATTATTTGTTTTTATTGAGTATGTTTAAATTTGTTTTACCATTTTTTAAATTACTTTTCTACAAACTAGTTTAGAGAAATGTTTTTTTACAAACTAAATTATTTTTTTCCTAAATATATTTGTAAAAATGTTTTACAAACCTAATTATTTTTTTACAAAGTTATTTATTTTTCTACAAGGTATTTGTATTTTTAAAATTATTTGTTTTTACTAAGTATGTTTTTGCCTTTTTTAATCATGTTGCTACAAACTAGTTTAGAAAAACGTTTTTACGAAGTAATTTTTGTTGTTGTCACTATTGTGTTTTTCACTAAGTTTAAGATATTTTTAAAACAAATTATTTGTCTAATGTGTGAAATCCATACGGTAAACTGAAGTTTATGTTATTGTTGTCTGGATAATATCTGTTTACATCTAATCCATGGAATGCAATTTTGTCTACATTCATTAAATACAATTTATGATCGATCGATCTAATTAAATTTACAGGCAATCGTTTAATTTTTTGCTCATTTATTGCTGTTTCATAGGTTTCAAATGTACACGATTTTAAACTATTGCTTGGAATTCCCTTGCATTTCAATTCGTCATGCCCTCCAAAGGATCTTATAGCATATTCCTTGGCTCTGGAAGCTGCAACTTTCCAAATATCCATGTCCTCAATCTTCCATTTCCCGCCAACCCCGGCATTATGACCAACCAAATCAGGATACGTTGCCAACAATGCATGTCCTGCCGGTAATTTAGAGTAGTCCACAAAGCTTTTGCATTTGTGTAGGTCTTCAAAGTATGTATTATTAGGATCCAAAATCTATAAAATAAATTATTGATTTTTTTAAAAAAATCTGATATAAATGGAAATGTTTCTATTTTATTTTTCGTTTAAAATTCTATTTTTAGATTTAAAAACATTGCTTGCCTGGAAAATATGGCTGTCAGTGTCAGAGTACTGGTGATGAATCCTTTCTTTAAACACCAGCTGGAACTCTTGGTAAAAACCAGAGTAAAAAGCCACTTTGGAATGCTCCAAGCAATTAAAACCTCCTTGGATAGGCTTGTCCAATGTAACTTCTTGTGGTTTCAGTACAACTTGGGTTATATTGTCCGACAAACTTTTGAAACCTGTGCATCTTTCATCAGCTTTTGTTTTCACCACACTCACGCGAGATGAACAAAATTTCACAGTGATAAGGTTTTCGTTTGACTGCAAAAATTTTCCATAAATAGCATTGTTCATCAGTTTTAAGAAATCTTTGTCTGATTTCGATTTTGCATTTCTTCTTCTTTCAACGTTTGTTGTTATATATTCTTTAATGTAGGCTTGATGGGAGAATGAAAATCCTTGATGAATTTTTACAAGTTTCATTCCCATTTTCAAATAATATTGCAGAGACGCATGGTTCACTACATAATGCATCTTTTCATAGCATGTGAGCATGAGTTTTTCTTGAGTCAAGAAAGATTTTCCCAACTGCCCAAGTTTTGACACGTGTTCTTTTTGACGTTCTGACAACTCATTTAATTGAATTTTGAGTTTTTCAGGACACAGTGGGATTTCCTTGGTTCTTTCTTGAACATCAATTGGGTATTCTAAATTCACTTCTAAGATATACCCTTTGCTTCCAGCTTCAAAGTCGCGATTTATCCAGTCAATACAGTTTAATGTATCCACAGTTTCCCATTTAAAATTTCCAAGCGGGAACTTTTTGCACAGAGCTTCAGCATACATACCGTTCTTGTCAACATAAAGAAGGTGTTGTCTTGGTAGGTCAGGGGTGTAGTGTTCCGCATCCCGTTCTGTATTGGCCACTACAAGTTTCTGCGAGGCGTAGCAAATCCCACCTCGAATCCCCTTTTTAACCATTTTGTACATTTCATAGTCCCGTATAACATCAATTTCAACACCGTTTGTCTTCAAGAAACTTTGCCAAGCATATCCACTGGTAGTACAAACGTATGTAGGATCAAGTCCAGTGTTTTTTATCCCAATTCGTCTAAAATTTTCCCACACTGCAGCCAACAGTACACTGTCCAGTAAATTGTACAGTTTGCAATACTGGTTAAAGTCTTTTATATTGAACTTTGTAATTATTTTGTTCACAAGTTCCCATTCTGAGTCTGTAATTTCTTTTCCCGTCAAATCATTATTGAACCATTTACGTTCTGGTATGGGATGTCCGTCTTGAAATACAATAGGAGAAGTCAGATAACTGTACGGGAACGGAATTTTTGCAAACAGCAATTCAATATTTTCTTTTGTATTGGCAACTCCAGCCGGAACCATTTCCGGGAAACACTGATCAATCAATGTCAAACTTTCACATTTTTCTTTTGCAATAACGTCAGCCAAGTTGGCCAAACTGTCTTTCACAAATTGACAGCTGTCAATAAATCTTATTTTCACTCTTCGATCAATTTCTTCTATTGTCTCTGTATTGTCACTTCCCATATTTTTATTAAGTGCTGGTAAAACTTTGTTTTTATGCGCAATTGTCATTTGCACAAATTTCTCTGACGATTTTGCAATAACGCGAACGTCTTCAGCGTCAAACATTTCTTGTTCCAATGCATTTACAAGCAGATGCAGATCAAATCCGGTTGAATTATGACAAACACATACAAGTTCATGTTTGTATTTTATCTTGAGGTTGCAAGACTGACACAGAGCAGCAATGTATGTACCTTCTGTATGGTTATGATGAAACGTCTTAATTACAGACTGCTTTGCTTTGCCGTTTACTGCATCAACTGCTCCAGCAAATCCGCCAATATCATCTCCAAGTTCTTCAATATATTTGTCAATTAAATCTTCATCAAACGCCTCTGCGTAGCTTCGTTTTTTCTTTTTCTTTTCAGCAGTGAATTTCCGATGACAAAGTTCACAATGTGTCGCTGCTTTATGTTTTTGCAATGTTTCAGCATCCGGTTTATTGAAATTATTAGTATTTCGAATTTTAGACACAAGTTTGTCGGCCCAATAGAATACAGACTTGTAAAAATGCTTGACTGGATTTTCTCCATTGTAATAATTTGCATGAACAATTTTCATATCAGATGTTGTCGTTTTCACAATAACAATGGCATAACTTGCTGGTTTAAATTCGGACACCATCGTCGTTGCCATTTTTCGTTTTCCCAAAGGCTTAGCAAATGTCTCCCAATCGTAGAATAATATGTATGGCACTGGTAACGTCATATGCTCATTTCTGAATTTAATCCTGAACTGTTTATCAGGAAAATCATATATTTTTTCTTTCACTTCCGTGCACTTATGTTTTAATAACTGTTCTTGAGTTTTTTTGAAACGAAAACACTCTTGACAGAAATACATGTGTCCAGGTTTAATATGTCCAAGAAAACGATCCAAGTCATTTATCAAAACAAAATGGCAACGTTTTCCTTGTTCATCGTTTTCATGAATCAGGAACAAATTAATAACTTTTGTAGATGTATGTAGACTTTTATAGTTGAGAACTATTTTGTTTCCTTCATGTGTAAAAACATTTACACTGATATCGTTTTTTTCTTCAAACAATGGAATGTCTTTGTGCACATCAACACCAGCGTCACTTATCATTGAAAAGTCAAAGTTGCACAGATATTTTTTCCAGCGTTCAACTCGATGTAGATTTACTTTGATAATTCTTGCTCCGCTAGTTTTTGTTTGCGTCTGCTTTCCTTCAAACTGTCGGTTGCACAAATTAAGTTCATATTCCATGTACACTCCTGCAGCTATACAGTACTGGAAGCATTTTCCGTCAATGTTGTTGATATTTACAATTCCTTGTTTCTTGAATGGCATCTTAAGATGTCCGCGTATTTTTGAATTTTTTAATAGTGACAGTTCACCCATTTTAACTTGAAACGATACAATTTTAATAATTCGCCATCCACTTCCAAGTTCAGTGAAATTATTCTTTTTTTCGATAATTTCGTCGGCAACTTCAAGCAAAAGAGAATCTATTCCGTTTGATTCGTGAAGATCAAAAGGTCTGGAATCGAAGAATATAGTTTCTTCATGTGTGAACGTATGATCAGCGTCTTGAATATCTTTTTCCATTAACACATCAATTCCAATAATGACACTCATGGCTTTGTACACAACCAAGTTTTCATTCAAAATTTTTTCAGTTGGATTCTTTACAAATTCGAAAATATCTTCAATACTGGTAATTTCATCTGTTGGTTCATATAAATACTCTTTGACTGCGCCAAGATGTGATCTTGAAGTTTCTTTGAAAAACGACAAGTCAATTTCATGTCTGGCGTCCAAGTGGCCTCCTCTCTGCCCAATACGAGTACATGCATGCGCAGATTTGCATGGAGTATACATTTCACAGTCTTCGCAGTAATGCAAGCGCTCAACGTGATGGTAGTAAGGATACCATTTACGAGTATCGTAAGAACATCCAGCCATAGGACAATTAAGTAGCTGTAAATTAAAAAAAAGTAAACAATCAATATTCAGTAAAAAATTAGATCACTTTTTGAGCCAGGAAATTTGGCTCATTTTTTGAGCCAGGAAATTTGGCTCATTTTTTGAGCCAAATTTCCTAGCTCAAATGAGCCAGATTTCCTGGCTCATTATCATACCGGAACCAACACCAGGCGCCCGATCGATATCATACCAGAACCAACACCAGGCGCCCGATCGATATAATACCAGAACCAACACCAGGCGCCCGATCGATATAATACCAGAACCAACACCAGGCGCCCGATCGATATAATACCAGAACCAACACCAGGCGCTCGATCGATAACATACCAGAACCAACACCAGGCGCCCGATCGATATAATACCAGAACCAACACCTGTCAAGAGAGATGGCGAGATAATCAATAATCCTGGCTCATTTTTTGAGCCAGGAAATCTGGCTCATTTGAGCCAGGAAATTTGGCTCATTTGAGCTAGAAAATTTGGCTCATTTGAGCCAGGAAATTTGGCTCATTTTTTGATTTACACAATTTGACTCAATTTTATGAAATGTGAGCTTTTTTTTAAACATTTAGCTCATTTTTAAAATTTTGACCTATTTTTTAAACATTTAGCTCATTTTTAAAATTTTGACCTATTTTTTAAACATTTAGCTTATTTTTAAAATTTTGACCTATTTTTTAAACATTTAGCTCATTTTTTAAAATTTTGACCTATTTTTTAAACATTTAGCTTATTTTTTAAAATTTTGACCTATTTTTCAAACATTTAGCTCATTTTTTAAAATTTTGACCTATTTTTTAAACATTTAGCTTATTCTTTAAAATTTTGACCTATTTTTTAAACATTTAGCTTTTTTTTTTAAATTTTGACCTATTTTTCAAAATTTGACTCTGTTTTTTTAAAATTTTGCTCATATTTTTAATGAATTTCACTCCATTTTAAAAAAATTTAGCTTTGTTTTAAGTAATTTTTCAAAATTTTACTGTTTTTTTTTTAAATTTTGTTTCATTTGAAAACAATTTAGCTCATTTTTTAAAAAAAATTGGCTCATTTTTAGAACATTTTTTAAGAAAAAAGGATTAAATTGTAAGACAGTCGTCTTAAGAATTTAAGAAAAAACATATAATTTAAGGAAATTATTTAGTAAAAAAAGAACTTACGACATATTTAGGATCCTTCTCTCGTGGCTGGGTTTTCACAGCGCGTGGAAATGTAAATGTTTCCTCCATTACTCCAATATAGGTTTTTGCCACTCACTGTACAGTCTTTTTAAAAATTTATAGAGTTTCAAAATGCACAGAACCAACAGCAATCCAATCGATAAATACAACAGTCCAATATCTTGAGCAATTTCAGACCTTCTGCCGGGATCGATTTTGCTCTGCTCCAGCAGGGTCCACAGCAGAAACTGAACTGACTCGGTGAGCGAATGGGACAGCTGTAGTATATCCAGATGCTCCGTCTCTTTTATTAAGACCAACCAAATCAGATGTTTGTTCACTTAACTGTGCATACACTGACTTCATTTAAATACATACAAGACATGTAGAAATAAACAGACAGCATGGTTTTAAGCAAAAATCATTTAGCTAATTTTTTTCGAGTCAAACAAATTAGCTTCATTTGAGCTAAAACATTTTTTTTTGAATTTGGCCTCATTTTGTTTTAAATTTAGCTCATTATTTTTCTACTTAGGTCAGTTTCTTCGGATTTGGCCACATTTTTTTGAATTTGCCTTCAGTTTTTTAAAAATTTAGTTGAGCTTTTAGGAAATTTAATTTATTTTAAAAAACTTCAACTGTTTTTTAAAATTTGGCCAATTGTTTTTTAAATTTGACTCATTTTCTATTAAATACGGCTTATTTTTTAAAATTCGGCTCATTTGATTTTAAAATTTAGCACATTTTTTTAACTTTTTTGCTCATTTAAAAAACAAAACTACTTATTAAATAAGTTGACAGAAAGCAGATGCATAGGTAACCGCTTACCGCATACATCCACATGCAACGATTTACTTTGTGCTTATATACCTATTTGTATGTTTTTGCTACAAAAGCTCTGCTACCGATGTTTTTTCACGAATCAGGTTTATTTTTATAACCGCTACTAGAGTAAGATTTGGAGAGCGGACGTAAAAGTAACTGCTTTTGTCTAATTTTATAGCATTCGATGTAATCACCTTTTATACACTTGAAAGGTTACAACACTTAGCACAAGTAAACACAAAAATCCAATATCTTGATTATTTTATAGCCTTCCAACTGATCCAAATAGGTTGTGCTTCAGCAGACTTCTCAACTGTAACTGTTCGTTTGTACAATACAGCTTTCTTTTTATACCCGTTAGTCGAGTAAGATTTGGAGAGCGGACGTAAAAGTAACTGCTTTTGCCTAATTTTATAGCATTCGATGTAATCACCTTTTATACACTTGAAAGGTTACAACACTCAGCACAAGTAAACACAAAAATCCAATATCTTGATTATTGTATAGCCTTCCAACTGATCCAAATAGGTTGTGCTTCAGCAGACTTCTCAACTGTAACTGTTCGTTTGTACAATACAGCTTTCTTTTTATACCCGTTAGTCGAGTAAGATTTGGAGAGCGGACGTAAAAGTAACTGCTTTTGCCTAATTTTATAGCATTCGATGTAATCACCTTTTAT
>CATKUY010000205.1:0-52277 GCA_949802685.1 Dicyrtomina minuta
TAAATACAGATTAATAATAATATGGATAATGTATTACATTCACTAATAACCTAATAAGCCCGGAACTAACTACCGACTTTTTTTAGTAAACTATCCACAGCCTCAAAAGACCTTTCATATTTTTTAGTTAAAATGGCGCATCACGTATCGTATTCCGCTAAGGATATTTAAATCTTTATGGTTATTATGTCAATCATAAGACCTCAGAAAAATCACCTATAAATTCTGAATTGGAAATAAATTGATTTCGAAGTTAAAGTCAAAGGGCACCCAACAAATATTTCTCGTGTTCTTCGCTCATTATCATTTGTAATGCAATTTTGCATTAGATTATACGTACAGTAGTATGGCTTAATAAGCAGGGTCGGACGAAGGAATTGGTTTTAGGCAGGAATTTGCTTCCATACAAAAGCCACTATTTCGATTTTATTGATGATTTTTTACTACGTACCTATCTACATAATTTACCGGAATTTTGAAAATTTTGCAATACTAGACCAATTTCATCGAGCCATGTATCATTCGAAAGGTAATCACTAGTAGAATTCAAATAACGGAATGCGCCTCCATTATAACAACAAGTTTCCATGACAACAGTCTTTTAATTTTTCAATTTCGCCTAAAACGTGTTGTGTGGGTCACAATCAAAAAACAAAAAAAGGGGTCTCTTTATTTTTTAAGAGCTTTCAAATGATATATAACTTGACAAAATCCGTTAAATTTTTTAAAATTTCAATTATGTTTTTTCAAGCCATTTAAAAAATAATAACTATCGTGCATGCACACTAAGTTATTTAGATTTGCCTAATCGTTACCGTTCAAATAGTATATTATATTTGTGTAAGTTTACTGACTGACCGGTCGAAATCTTCATTTAACACAATATTTAAAGTTTTGGCTGGAAATTCAAAAATTTCAATATTAAATTTTTGGATTTATTGAGAATATCAAAATACCTGTGCGTAAATCGTCACAGCTAACCCGTATACTGCTTCTTCCCTTTAATTTACAATCTGTTAATTGCCAACTAAAATTTGGCGGCAAATTCAAAATGTTTAATTTTTTATATATATATTTATAGTCTTTCTTACTGACGTACTTCTTTGCAGCGATATATTAAACTGCATCACTGCACGTATAATTAGTCTTTTCTCTTGCGAAGAAGTCGGTGGCCTGACTTATTCAGTAGTAGTAAAATAACTGGAATACTCTTATAGATAAGAATCTATGAGTCATCACAATTACTTAAATGACTTAAGATATAGATAAGTATGTATGTATGTGTTTCGCGCGGGCCGGCCGGACAGCCACAGATACAGATACAGGCACAGTCACAGTCACAGAAACACTTACGTACTCAGACGAGATATACGCATATACCTATACTGAGTCAAAGAATGCCGTAATTTAAATTAAGTATTAATGTGTTTCGCTCAGGCCACACACACACATAGATAGGTACGACGGTATGTGCTAAGTGTAGGTAGATAGGTATTTTGTACCTAGGTATGTGTACACAGATTTTCATACATAGGTACGATACACATAGGGACGATCAACGTAGGTACAGATTTCTGTAGGTACCTAACGATCTAGATAGGCACAGAATTCTGTATAGGTACCTATGTAGATAGATGCGTAAATGCACGCACAATAATGCACACACACACACTCATCACAAACGTTAAGTAGAATGTGACGTCAGCGAAATGAGTCAATGGAAATGTACGCCGTTGACATTTAAGAATTGCGACGCAATAAGAGAGATGTGTCATCTACATAAAACGTAAGTGCGAGACAGATGAACGTTGGTACTTTTCTCCTCATTCTGCCTTTACTCTTCATCGATTACAGATACATTGATCAAATTTTCATAATTAATTGATTATAATTTCAGAGTTTTGAACACCACAAAGGTGTTTAGGTATTTTAAAAAAAGTAACACCCCCACCATGATCAGCACAATAATAGTTAATTATATTATTGCTACAGTAGTGCTGTGTTACATTTTTAACCAAGATCTACATAAAAGGTAAGTAAAAAAAAGAAAAAATTCAAATCAAGAATTACAAACTCTATTATATTATACAATTATAAATGCTAATTGTTGCATTACGTAAATGTTAATTATTGTTGTAACACGTGAATGTAAATGAATGCGGTTATTACACACAACGGAACAATGATAATAATGATTTAATTATAAGATGAACCACCTACACAAGCGCTACTAGCGCCACCTACATAAGCGCTGCTAGCGCCACCAACACAAGCAATACTAGCGCCACCTACACAGGCGATACTAGCGCCACCTACACAAGCGATACTAGCGCCACCTACACAGGCGATACTAGCGCCACCTACACACGCGATACTAGCGCCACCTACACAAGCGATACTAGCGCCACCTACACAAGCGATACTAGCACCACCTACACAAGCGATACTAGCGCCACCTACACAAGCGATACTAGCACCACCTACACAAGCGATACTAGCGCCACCTGCACAAGCGATACTAGCGCCACCTACACAAGCGATACTAGCGCCACCTACACAAGCGATACTAGCGCCACCTACACAAGCGCTACTAGCGCCACCTACACAAGCGCTACTAGCGCCATTTACTCAAGCGCTACTAGCGACACCTATACAAGTGGTACTACCCCCACCTAGACAAGCGCTACTAGCGCAACCTACACAAGCGGTACTAGCGCCATCTACACAAGCGTGAGCAGCGCCACCAACACAAGCGCTACTAGCGCCACCTATACAAGTGGTACTACCCCCACCTAGACAAGCGCTACTAGGGCAACCTACACAAGCGGTACTAGCGCCATCTACACAAGCGTGAGCAGCGCCACCAACACAAGCTCTACTAGCGCCACCTATACAAGTGGTACTACCCCCACCTAGACAAGCGCTACTAGGGCAACCTACACAAGCGGTACTAGCGCCACCTACACAAACGCTACTAGCGCCAACTACAAAAGCGCTACTAGCGCCAACTACACAAGCGTTAGCAGCACCACCTACACAAACGTTACTAGCGCCACCTACACAAACACTACCAGCGCCACCTACACAAGCGCTACTAGTATAGGTGACGCTTTTATGTAAAATACACTAATATGGGGACGCTAGTGTGAATAAATAGGTACGTGATAACTTTTGCTAATAGGCTAGTGTTAGTGGCGCCCTCATGTAAAATACACTAATATGGTGACGTTAGTGTCAATAAATAGTGACGTAAAAACTTTTGCTAATAAGCTGGTGTAAGTGGCGCCCTTAAGTAAAATACACTAACATGGTGGCGCTAGTGGTAATAAATAGGAACGTAATAACTTTTGATAATAGGCTGGTGTAAGTGGCGCCCTTATTTAAAATACAATAATATTGTGGCGCTAGTGTTGATTAATATTAATTTATTACCTTTTGCTAATAACTTGGTGTAGGTTGCGCCCTAATTTAAAATTCTATAACATGGTGGCGCTAGTGTTGATTAATATGAACTTATCAACTTTTGATAATAACTTAGTGTAAGTGGCGCCCTCATTTAAAATACTATAACATGGTGGCGCTAGTGTCGATTAATATGAACTTAATAACTTTTGCTAATAACTTGGTGTAAGTGGCGCCCTTATTTAGAATACAATAATATGGTGGCGCTAGTGTCGATTAATATGAACTTAATTACTTATGCTAATAACTTGGTGTAAGTGGCTTCCTCATGTAAAATACACTAATATAGTGGAGCTAGTGTCGATTAATATGAACTTATTAACTTTTGCTAATAACTTGGTGTATGTTGCGCCGGCATTTAATAATACATTTATAAAGTGGCAGTGGTAATAAATAGAAACTTATTATCTTGTGAGTAATGATATTGTAAATTAAGACTCTCTTATGGTAACGCATTTATTTATCCTCTGGCAATTGTTAATATTATTGATTTTCTATTTCGTGCTGATAACGTATAGTGGGTTACGCATTTTAGTAAAATAAATGAATATTTATTACACAGGTAGCTGCACAAATTCCAAAAAAGTCTGGTGTTGAGAACATAGGGCAAGTTGTGGCAGACTTTTTCGCCCCACAAAAGAAAGAAGTGCAAGTAAAAGTTTAGTCTATTACAGTGTTGAAATTCAATATATCTCAGCAATTTGTGTTGGTATTTGCAGCGTTTTTTGTGATTATGGGATCAGGTTGTGTAAGTATTTGAAATATTTATAACCTAAATTGCTATTATAGCTAAGCCTTCCGCAGCACTTGGGCGAGCTCCTGATAGGTTGGGGCTCAGCAAATGCAAATCCAGTTCGAGCAAAAAACCCATTATAAAGAAGTTTTAACTATAATTTGTATAGTTTTATGTAGCTCAATTTGTTTGTCTGAATTATATTAGCTAAATGCACAGTAATAAAATTTCAAACTACCTAATTGTACTTACGTTAAAAATTTAAGCAAATACAAGCGACTCGGCTCTTAAAATCTCCAAGGTTATTAAAGACGATGATATTCCACTTGCTCGCCGCAAACCTACTGTGGAAAAGGTAAACGTTGGTAAAAACAAACAAGAGATTTCACTTGAAAAAAAACGCAAATCTAAACACGTTTTTAAAGGAAGCAAGAAATGTCTGTTCAAGGCTAAGGTTGCTCTTGCGGATAGGGTCTGCCCTAAGAAGTATAAGCAATCTACTGAGAAATTGCGTAGAAGCGCCGTCCGTGGTAAAAATCTTAACTTTTATTTGTTTTGACTATGTGACTAATTTGATGCAGATTATAAGTTTTTTTTAATAGTGAAGTTATTTTAATTTAAATAAAATTGATAAATAAAATTATTATAGAATCAAAAGCAACGTCAAAACCTGCGGAAAAAAGCAAGACTTCGTCTTTTAAGGGTTATTTTAATTTTTGAAATAATACTAAATCATGTTATATTTATGTTTGCATAAAATATAGATTTTTAAATTAGTCATTTAATGGTTTATATATAGAAAAGCTCAGTAAGCAGGGATCAATTATTCAAAATCATTGTTCTGGCGTGGTTGCCACTTCCAAGCAGCCACAATTGGTGGCACTGCCAGCAATGCAATCAGCACCAAGTACGTTCTGAATTGTTCAGGCGGGGCCGTCCAACGTCATTAATCCTGGTGAGTTCCGCTTCATGACAGTCTCAAATGCAGATGCAGATGCTCTAAGCCATAGTGCCATGCGCGCTTTTTTTGGCACGTCGAAACCATTGGCTTTTAAAAACATGAAAACGGCCTCTGGTGTCAGCGTTAAAGAGGTCGAAACAGAAACTGACAATAAGAATGAGTAGTTGTTTTAATCATATTGATCAAGTCTGATATTGATAGAAGCCAAATTTAAAGGCATATAAAGGAACAAACTGTACATATTTATTCAATTACTGTTTGAATTTTTGTTCTACAAATGACTTGATCAATATACAATTTTATTTTTTGTATTATGAATTTATGATTTTTATTTGATTTTTGGTTTTTCTGTAATTGTATTACTACAATTAATTTCAAACATGCAAATGCTCATTTGTGACTGACTGCCATAAACTAATCAAGTACAAAACCTTGTGTTCATTTATTTCGATTTCATGCATTGTTATAAACTAAAGGTATTTAATTCAAAAGGATATTATTCAATATTCTGTAATATAATGCAATACTGTACTTCTGAATATTAGGTGACTGTCATTTTAACATAATATATAATATATTTCCAGTGATAAATAAGAATTTACAATCATGCTTTTGTTTTTTTACTGTAAACTATCTTAATTTTGTAACTGTGGTTACTTCATATTAAATTCTACATTATAATAACTTGTATTATTTATTTTTCATTGTATGTATAACTACAGCACTAAATAATAATAAAAAAGTTCGGAGTATTGACTTACAAGAACTAATGAGACTTAATTATAAAAGATATTAACAATCAAAAATGAAAATATCAGCTACTGTTTAATCAGAGTATTTAAAACAATAGAAACATATATTTTAACATGTTTGGGCAGCATTGAAAAGGCCTGTAAATATTTTAAATTTAAAGTTTTGCAATGAAATATAAAAATGTAATTTATTACAACAAAATTAAACTTGGGGTTTAAGATTTATTTATTAAATTAGATTTCTATTTATTCTTTTTTGTTAAATATTATTTTGTCTTACGCCGTACTAAGGAGCTTCAAATAGAGCGAAACTAAATTCTCAATGAGCTAAGAGACGCTAACAAGCGCGAGTTGAGAATTTAGTCTACAGCTAGATGATGTTTTTATTAAATAAAATAAATGTTTGTTGTTGCTGATTTATTTTTCATATTTTTTTTCATACCATAAAAGAAGTTTTGCATGTAATACTTTTGATTAAAATTTGTTTAGTTAAAATTCAAAAGTTTTCAATAGGCAATGTATTACAACAGTGCCTACCAATTTAAATTGCCATAGCATTATTATCTGGTTCGTATGTTGAGTTGTGCTTGTCAGCACGCTCAACATTTAAAATAGTGTTCATTGCTGGAGATGATGGTGTAAAATCAGGTTCGTTCATTTCCTCATCATGTATTTCTGCAGCTTTAGTTGTAGTTGTGAATCCAGATGGAGCTATAGGCGAAGTGACAACCTCATCTCCATACCTCATACGCTGTCCGTACAGCGGTCTGAATGTTGATTCTTTGTCGTTAGTAGGTGGCGTCTGGTTGACCTTATTCATTGCTTGTAAAAATTTTGAAAGTGCAGACATCTGAGGAATGGAAAATGAGATTGTACTCCCACATTAATTGCCATATTTTTTTGAAACGTCAACAGGAATATTTTGATTTAAATGAAAAATGTAGGATCCAGTAAGTGACTGGTAAGTAAGCCGCATTCTAATGCTTTTTAGTTCTTTATCTGGATCATTCCAAAATGACGTACGCGTGTCTTTGTTGTACTCATCCATTGCTTTGTCCTTGTTTTCATCAAAAAATGGAATTAAATCTGTAACGCTTCTGCCATCTGCTAGATGATTTTTATACTCTCGCAAAATATTTTTACAATGAACTCAATGATTCCATGGCTTTCAAAGAGACTAAAGCGAATACAAGAATGTTTCACCCGTCCCTCCATATTCTCTTTTCCAAGGTAGTAAAAGTAACATTTGCTCTGATTATTCCATTTAACACGCCCACGTACGTCTGATCCAATCTAGATAATTTATAAGCATGCAATTAGGTGATATCTAATGCTAGATGTCACTTTCTGTTATTTACTACCTAGTTGAATGTCACAACTATCTTTTACATGTAATATAATTGAATACTGCTAGAAATAACTATATAGATGGCGGTTTAACTTAAGGCTCACAACAAATGTATCCAATGTTTCAAAAAAATCCCATTTCCCCGGGTTGTCGCTACTTGTATCAGCATTTGCATTGCGTGGAATATATCCTGGTGGTCGCATACTAGATCCAGGCTGACCATAGGAAAACAGGTAATCGGTAGTGCTTTGAAAACTATGCCTTGCTGGTGCGTCAAATTTGCTCAATTTTGACGCTGGAATTTCTTGAGCTGGCAAAAGATTTTTTTAAAAAAAAGAAAAATTTTGAAATTTTAATTAATTGTATATTAAAAAGTTAAAGTTAATATTATAAAATGACACAAGTAATAGCTAGTAAAACTTACCTTGACGTTTCAATCGAGAAGTAGAAGCCTGGTTGCTTTCAGCCATGGTTCTATACTTCAGTTTTCTTTGAGTACAAATTCAACTTTCTTACTGCTCTGCCGAAGTTAAAGTAAATCGAATTTTAGGACTCACTAGTATTTATATAGTTTTAAGCTAAAAACGTTATGATTAGGAAATTTTTGTACGTTTTTTCTAGGTTTAAAACATTTCAGTATAAACCTTCCATGACGTCATTTACTTTTTGTAGTGCATTTAAAGTATCCTGTATGTTGACTCAGCTGTAATTACATCCATATGTTATTGACAATAAGTAATAGAACTTTCCTATGCGTCGTAGTTATGTGAACGATTTAACAACAAATATATTACGTCATTTTAATTATCTTGCATTGGCTTAGTTCCTTTACAACCAAATGAAGAGTTTGCGTAATTTGATATATTCGTTTTTCAAAACAACGCCAGCCTATAGCAAACGTTCTATGTTCTTGAACATTCTGAAACATTTCAATTACAGAAATAACTCTAGAACATTTGCATTACGTCATGTCAAACGTTTATGATTCTGTTCTTTCCAGAATGCTTAGTTACGAAGATGTGATGTAATTTGATATACTTGTTTATCAGTTTAATGTCGGCAAGTAGCAAATGTTCTTAAAAATTGTTCTCTTATAATTTCGTTTGATTTTTTAATTTTTACAATGAAACCTCTAAATCATTCTCATGTGTACTATGAGTGTCGCGGAAATTTATTTTCCCAAGTGCCCTTGGCTAAAAGAATACTGTTTCGACTGCCACCAAAACTTGATAAATTCACCCGTAAGTAATTCAAACAAATACTATTGTGCTTTTTGTGAGAACGAACTGAAACTTTTAGATTTAACCAACTATAGAAAGTCAAAGTGTCGTGACTCAAAACGTGCTTTCCATAATGAATGCCTGCCACAAAAAAAGCCAGATTTTGAACAACAAATATGGGAATTTACGTCCTTAAATAATACTTCTACAAAAAATAAAAATACTGTCACTAAAGATACAGCAGCCCCCTTGTCTACGAAAACAGTTAGTACACTTTCTATTACAGAAGTTCCGTGTTGTAGCAAATCATTACTAGCGCCCCCTTCATCGCCATCAATGCTTGATTCTTTTAATTTTAATAAATTAAATAAAGTTGACTTTGCTGCCTCTTTGTCAAATCGATTTGGAAATGTAGCGACGGATACGACCTCTACAAAAAACAATGATATTGAATATAGTTATGCCTATAATAATACTCGTAAGAAAGTTATTATTCCTGGACAAAAATCTATTGCTAAGAGTACTACGTTAGTTCCAAAATTCCATCGTTGCCAAACTGAATTAAGTTTTGTTAATGACAACGATCTTAATCACATTTTTTAAAGATAAATTTAGATGTCGCCGGTGTAGGCAGATTGAAGCGCATCCTTTCAGATTTATTAAAAGTCATAATAATATAACTGTTTTACCCAACAGGCGTATCAAAGTATTTGGATTGGTGAAGAAAGTGTTGATTCTCTTGGACTTGAGCATAATGATTATTGGGGCTATTTGCTAGAGCGCGTCAGAATCATAAATCCTAGATCTAAAAAGAACATTGTCGATTTAATTCTTGAATCTGACACAGATGAGAGTTGCACAGAAAGCGAAAGCGATCTTGAAGTAAATCCTGATAATGAACTTCTTGAAGTAGATGATTGAAATTAAACGATAAAGTAAATGTGTTCAAAATATACCTATTACAAAAATGTATTTACAATTGAGAGCAAACAGTAATTTTTTAAATGAAATAAGATTAAGTTTACAAAGAACTTGGGAACTCAAACCAGACAATGTAATTATACATAAAAACAATAAATTAGCTCTGCCATCTATGTGCACATTTTGTGGTAAAGTTAAGTTTCAGTATAATTCTAATACGTTTAATGTGGCGACATACACTGACATCTGCAATAAGTGTCGAAACGGATTTATGAAAACATTAGAACTTATAAGAGACATCTATTTTTTAAACACTTGGGAACCTTAACAATAAGAACCAAGTTGTGATGTTCCGGCGCTCTGTGTAAATTGTTGTTGTTGCAAAGGAGGAAGCGAAATTCTTAAAAATCGTAGAAGTGAGTACTTTAATAATAAGTATGTTTCTAATGGAGATACTATTGAATATTTAAGATGCAATAAACCATGTTTGTCTGAATGTCGAAAATATGTGTTTGCGTTTAACCCCAAACATGAACTGTGTTCTGATTGTTGGATACATAACAGAGACAAAGCCAAAAACAATGAAACCTTAGGTTGTAATTGTGATTTAACACATTGTATTACAGACAAAGAATTATGTTTCATAAATACTTCAATAATTGATATTTGGAATCGTGATTTTGATCAAGAAGACATACTGCCAAGAGTAAATTTTATGCAATTGAATTTGAAAAAAGATAATATTATAGATCTTGTAGCTAACCAACTAAATAAAAACTCGAGTGCTTATATGTCTTCACCATTGAGACTTATAATACATGGAGGTCCTGGTGTTGGCAAATCCCTGGTCATTGATCATATTTGGTGCCTACTGGAAGAAAAGAGACTAGACACGTTTGGGAGTTTTAAGTATCGGATGTGTTCATTCACCGGCGTTGCTGCACACAACATTAATGGAACAACTCTTCACAAAGCATTCAACATTAATACTTTACAGTCATTAATTGAGCAAACACAAAATCGTACGCTACGTTTATATGAAATGTATAAGCTTCAAAAGATAAAATTTATAGTTATTGATGAATTATCACTTATTGGGTTGCAAATGCTTCAATATATTGAACGCCTACTAAGATCAGCTAATCCTAAGACCCAGCATCTTCCGTTTGGAGGCGTTGGCGTCATTTTATGTGGCGACTTCTTCCAGGTTTGCTCATTTGTACAATGTATCTAAGCATTGTAGAATAAAAGGAATACTACGTTGTTACAAGCAAATTTATTAAGGTAATAACTGAACGCTAATTTCAATGTTAATTAATTTTATTTTCAAGGCGCTGCCTGTTTGTGACACCCCATTATTTCAACCAATTGACAGATTACCAGATATCAATTTATTGAAATCAGCAATTACGTATCGAAGTTTTGAGCGTGTTGTCACTCTAGATGCATCTTACAGGCAAGATTTAAATGATGATCGTCAGCGCCAGTACTATGAATTCCTTAATAGATTGAGACATCGTGCATGCACAATTGGCGACGTATTCCAGCTTCGCGCAAGACAAAAGAGATATTTGCCACCAAATGAAATCAACACGTTTGAAAAAGCCTTGCATTTATTTCAGTGCCGGGACAGTATGCATCATCCTAATGAGTAATTGTTATGTTAAATTCAATAGAATTTGAACTAATACTATCATTATGAGAAGTTTAATTCTTAAACTTTTTAAAAAAATTTGCATGATTTTTGTATTTCAGAAGGATGATTCAAAAATACTTTCCAAACGCTCTTGAGATAAAACCCAAAGAACCCTATGATTCAGACTTGGCAGATTCAGACTTAAAACTGGCTGTTGGAGTACCTGTAATACTGCAGAAAAAAATATGTGTTGAAATGGGACTTTGCAATGGAGCAAGAGGAACTGTAAAGCAGATATTGTATTCACGTATGGATAACTGTTTTGCTTGGAAAGATGCTGTGGAGTGTGTCATAGTGGATTTTTCTCAATACACTAGAACTGAAACAATAGAAACCCCAAATGGCCCAGGCGTTCCAATTTTCAGAGTTAATATGAATAAACATAATAAACAAGCTCATAAAAAGGGCTGGGTCACTGAAATTCCTTTGGAATTATGTTTTGGTCTGACAATACATCGTATTCAAAGCCAATTATTGGATATTGGCGGCATCCTTTTAGGGGAAAAAGAAATTTTTGAAGGCCTGACTTATGTGGCATTATCAAGATTTAAATCCTTTGATTCCTTTATGATTCTTGACGATGAAATTAAAGATTCGCGTATTATGAACAATGATGATTATGTTAGTGATGTGTTTATAAATCAAACTAATGAAGAAACTCGACTAAAGGCACTAGAAGAAACAACTACATAATTATTAGACAACACACATTTTTTGTAGTCGCGATTTATTGATTTTAATCAATTCACGTTTTGCAAATGCAAGGTTTAAATAACTTTAACAATTTAGCAGTGTAAATATGTTATTGTGTTTCCAAGTAATAGGATTATTTTTTTTTAATTCAACCCAGACCTAATTTTAAAGCTGATGTGAGTCATACCTTGCGTTGTTTGCACGATGATTTGCTAATTTTGTAAGAAATGTTTTGAGCATTACAAATTGTTAATCAATATAACAACTTATCTTTATAATTTACAATGAACAATGTGTGAAAGTTCTTATAATGCTCCATGCTTGGTCAATTTGTTCTTCGGGTTTGTACTAGATCTAGCATGTTTATAAAATGTAACATGAATATTGCTGCATTAGTTTAAACTTATCTGTTATGAGTAATTTGTTTAACTGCACTTCTCTTCCTTTTCGCCTGGTCAAAGTGTTTGCTTACATTGTAAGAAACAAGAAATTCTCTTGGATATTATGTAGCCCAGCTTACCTTTTTTTGTGGTAGTTATGAAGCTTGTTAAACGATACATATTGCTATCCAAACATGTTTTTAGTATTCCGTGCTTAACGTCCCCTCTTTTTTTGCACTTTTTTATGACGCTTTACTGTAGTTTCTATTATAGGTGGCGTTGTTTATAAGTGATGCTTAATATAATTGATAGCAAATAGTGCACTTTTTGAGTATTGTTAAATGCAAACAAATTGCTCTCTTTGATGACATGTATCCAAGGTCGCCTTCTATAGTAAATAGTGCTACCTATTGTAAAAGCGCCATTTATTGTAAAAGCGCCATTTGTTGTGAAAACGCCATCTATAGTTAAGAGCGCCCCCTATTTTTAAAGCGCCAAATATTTTAAAGAGTGCCACGTATTTTAAAAAGCGCTATCTTTGATGACGAACTCTATATTTAAAAATGGCGTTTAAATTTAGTTTTACATAAAGGGGGCGTTGGGCACTAATAAAATGCTTACCGTTATATTATAAATAAATTAAATTTTTAATATTTTATCACACTGCTATAAATGCAGCTATTTATATGTTATTTTACCTAGCTATAAAAGCATGTGGTAGTTTTTTTAAATTATTAGTCATACAAGTTTAAAACATTTGAGCTATAAACATTGACTTTACAGGTACAGCATTTTATTAGCTACTTATTACAAATACAGTGCACAGTCATTAGAACTATTGTAATTACTTGTATTTTTATGTAAAGCATACAAAACGTTGGCAACATATGCAATGTATATAATTACTTCCGTACTTTAACATTGAACTTGTAAATAAATTTGTCATTTATAGTTTGACTGTTGATAAGTGCTAAACAATCCACATTTGTGTAACTAATTCACAATGTCATCAGAAATCAAACGTAGTTATTCAAATAAAAGATTTAGCGGATCTTATCAGGGACTTGCAGGATTTTTAAAGAATAGAACCAAGTGGAAAGACAAGAAACAGGTAGATAAAGAATTGCGCAAGCTAGATTCATATGCGCTGCATAGACCAGTTAGAAATAAATTTAAAAGAAGAAGAACCATGGTTTATTTTATAAACGAAGTCTAGGCCCTTGATTTGAAAGATATATCGAACATTGAAAAAGAAAACAATAATAACACGTTTATTCTGTGCGTAGTTGGCTCGTTTTCTAAGTACGCATACACGAGATTTTTGAAAGATAAGTCAGCTAAATCTATGGTTCCTGCATTTAAATCTATCCTTAAGGAAGCTAAAACAAGCCCAGTTTTTATTTTTTCGGACATGGGAAATGAGTTTAAGTCTAAAGAATTTCGACAACTATTGAAGTCCCGCCATATAAAATTATATCATGTATATTCTCACATTAAAAGCTCATTTGTTGAACGTTTTATAAGGTTAGTAATTACATTTAATGCACGTAAACATATTGTACAAGCTTTTGCTGAATTTTAATTAAACTGCACGTTTAAGTTAGTTATCAAACTATTTTTTATGCCTTATAGAACAATTTATACTCAATTACAACGTTATATGACTGAACAAGGTAGTGGAAAAATAACAAACGTTTTGCAGGACTTTACTAGAAAGTATAACCACACTTTTCACTCTACAATTAAACGCACACCTGCAAGCGTTAATAAAAAGAACGAAGCAGAAGTATGGAGCATTATGTTTAGTGATTTAATTAACAAATCTAAAACAAATGTGAAAACCAAGAAACCGAAATTTTCCGTTGGTGATTTAGTTCGAATTTCATGCGCAAAAATAGTTTTCGAGAAAGGCAAGTCACGTGTGCATAATATAGTTATACAAAATACGTTTTTAATTCGTGTTTATAACGTTTTTTCAACGTTTTAAATGCTCACAATTGACGTCACAACATTTATAAATAGAAAATCTATTTTACAAACTATTGTCATTTGTAATTCTGCTTTTGTGTAGGGTACAGCGAGAGCTATAGCAGAGAAGTCTTTAAAATAAAAGCAGTTCATACAGAAACAGATCCCATAACATATAATTTAGAAGACGCTAACGGAGAAGAAATAAATATTTTGGGCTTCAAGATAATTTTGTGTTCAAAAAAGGAAGCAGTGCTCCTATCAAAAAAGAATTGATTAAAGAAGAAATAAATGAATAAATAGACGAAGAAAACAAGGACATAATACTACCATCATTTACACAGCCTTCAAAACGTTTTCTTGTGACATGTGACATTATTGAACCTCAACTGTTTGGTTCAAAATAATATTAACTATTGCGCATGATTGACACGTCATCAGAGTATAAAAAAGAAACATCTCAAACGTTTAGTTCAATTTTATACATTCCGCTGAACAGACAACATGTGAATCAAATTTGAGTTACTATTTTAAACGAATTCGGCCAACTTGTAGATTATGAAAAAAATCAAGTTGTTATTGAATTACATCTAAAGCCTCAAATTGAGTAATGCAAAAAATAAACTGTGACGATAAAGAGTGTACTTTAGAAGACCCAATGAGTCCAGTTAGTCAAAGTGGTGGTAGCAGTTCATCCGTAAGTGGTTCATCTTCTGGATCAGTAGGAGGCAGTGGTGGTGGTAGTGCGGGAATTAATCCTGAAGCAGGTTCGTACCTTGTGCCATTAAGAGGAGCTGTAGCATCAACGTCAATAGGTAAACGACAACGTAGGAGATCAACTGCATCAAAAACAAAAACAAACAAAAGACGCCGCAGATCTACTACATCCAAAAGACGTATGACGCAAGTAGGTGGTTCCAAACGCCGGCGCAGAAGACAGAAACTTTTTCAAATTGGATGTAAATTCAAACGTTCTTCTGTACGCTCAGTCAGTCGAGTACGAAGAAGGAGACGAGAAACATCTCAAAGCGGAGGTGGTCAAAGACGAAAGCGACGTTGTGTGAAAAGAAAGTAATTCAAAAAAATGGTTGAGGATAACGCAATTTACAGTGATCCTACAGTTTACAAGGGAAGTCAAGAATCTATCCGAAGTGAACTGTTATTAGATAAAATACCATTAACAGATATAAGTTTTTCGTTTCTTGGGGAATATTAGCCATTTTATTCAATAATATCAACAAAAGAAAATCAAAATCCGATTATTTTTGACATTGTTGGAAACGTTTCTGGTTACTATAATTTGAATGACTCATTCCTACTGAATTTCTACCGTATAGTTCTAAGTGATGGCAAAGCCTGTGACGATACTGATATTTGTGCCTCATGTAACTTATTTGCACATGCTTTTTTTTCAAACCTTGAGTGTTATCTCAATGGCCAATTAGTCAGTGATTCATCAAACATGTATGCATTCAATGCATACCTGAAAAGACACTTAGGCTGCAATCCAATTGAGAAAGAGAACCATCTACTGGACCAATTATATATTCCGGACACTGTGCCTGAAACATTCAAAGCAGCTGACGCAGGGTTCAACAAACGTTATTTACTGTCAAAGAAAAGTCAAATTTTTACAACTCTAGCTAAACTAAAAGCACCTATTTTCAATCAAATAAAATACTTGCCAGGAAAAACTGATCTTAGGTTAATATTAAGACGTTCAAGACCCGAATTCTGTATAGATGCGGCGTATGACAAGAAAGCAGGGTACAATGGCTGCCCGTATAGAATTGACGTGACTGAGTCAACTCTCTTTATAAGAAGACAAACTGTTAGTGCTGCAGTTATTGATAAGCATCGTAGCTATTTGTCAAGTGGCGGACTATTCAAGGATCCCATTTTTCAAACCGATATTAAAACGTTTGTGCTACCACAAGGTATATCATCTCATACCATTGAAAATGTGCTCAATGGTCCAATACCACAACTAGTTGTATTTGGATTATTGTCAAGCAAAGGATTTCTGGGGGATTTAACAAAATCTTATTGTAATTTTGTTCACAAAAACCTATGTGAAATAATATTTGTACTCAATCAAGAAGCAGTTGAATATAAAGTACTTAATTTAAGTTTTAAAACTTCCGCTGGAGGGGGCGATGATAATTCTTTAATGGCTGTTAATTCATTACGGAATCTAGCAACCAACCAGCCATTAGTAAATGCAATTTCAAGAGATAACTTTACAAATGGGAATGTACTTATAGCATTTCAACTGATGGCAGTATCAGGCAGTGCTTTAAGCGTGAATACAAGTGGACAATTAAAGTTGTCTCTTCGATTTACAACTCCATTGGACGAATCGGTGAATGCAATTATATATTGCCAGTATCAAAATTTGTTGGAGATTGATAAAAACAAACAAATTATATTGAGCCGATAATAAGGTACTTTAATATTGACACAGTTTATCAAGTTTAAAAAGGAACGTATCCAGACCAGTAGCTTGAGATCTAGTTAGTAGTGTATACACACATACTCAATTGATTTATTTTTTCATGCTCCTAGATTAAATATGAACACTGGGGCACTAGAGAGGGCGCTTAGTATTCTTTTTAGACGATCAAACATTAACATTCCATACTACGTTGTACCAGCAGATGGGCTAAAAGACGTACTTGAAAAGGCCAGAAACCAACAACAAGGACATTTTAAATATCCTATTGGAATTATTATAAACACAGATAAAGAACATAACCCTGGAAGGCACTGGTGCAGTTGGTTTGTAGTTTCAGCAGTTAAATCAGAATTTTTTGATAGTTACGGACTTCCCTTGTCAAGATACCCCAACCTACAACACCCAACACCTAATATTATTGCAGAAAACTGTTATCCTTTACAAAGCAAACGTTCATTTTTATGTGGCGGGTATGCATTACTATTTTTATATTCTAGAGCATTAGGTATTTCATATGCAAGCTTTCTTAGCACATTTACGCCATCTGTGCTTGCTAATGATCGTAAAATAAGAACATTTCTCTCTGTACTCACTAATAGTAATAACAATACAATATACAACTGCCCACATAACAGAATTCAAACTAATAAGTGTAGATTAGATTGTCCTGAATTTTGTAATTTATACCTAAAACGTTTTAAAAATATTATTTAATAACATTTTTGTAAATAGTTAAGTCAGTGTTAAATAATACGTTACAGTAAGCACACGTTATAATGGATTTGCTTAATTTTTCTCTACAACACCCAATGACTATGTTTGTCGTTGGACCAACATATAGCGGGAAAACTAAATTAGTATGAGATATAATTAGAGAACGTAACAATATGTTCAGCATAGATATAAATACAGTTATTTATGTATATTATCATTTTCAGCTAGAATTTCACGAATTTCAAACTACTGATCTAAGTGTAAAATTTATAAACGAGATAAATCGAATAGAATCTTATTTAGATAATCCTCCAAGTTTAGTAGTAATAGATGATTATGGTGACGAGATATCTAAGACAGGTCCAATACGAGATATGGTGGAAAGGTTTTTTACAAAACAATCTCATCATTTAAACTTCTCAATTATATTAGTTTTACATAATGCATTTGAGAAATGGTTACGTAGGATAAATTTAAATACGCACTATTTAGTTTTATTTGATATTCCGCGTGACCGATCTGTAATTAAATCAATCGCTAGACAGTGCTGTCCAGGTAGCTCAGAATTTTTATCTAGTGCGTATCAAAAAGCAGTTTCAGAGAGAAAATTTAATTATTTAGTGTTAGATTTTCATCCTAGAAGCACAAGTCCAAAATTTTGGGTTAGAAATAACATTTTTCCAGTTGAAGATTGTGAAGTGTACGTAAATACTTCGATAATGTAATGTCTAATAAACTTATTCTAGAAAGTAAATTTATTTATAATTTAGTTAATAAACCATCAAAGGACTTTAAAAATATAATTAAATCTGCGTCTTATCTGCAAATAGAAACTATTATAGAATGTATTTTAAACTTAAATCAATTTTGTAAACATATAAATTTAAAATATAAAAAGCAAGTTAATTGTTTAGTTAAAAATATAAATAAAAATTCAAGTGAACATTTTCAGTTAAGAAAGTTATTGTTACAACATCGTGTTATTGTACAAAAAATTCTAGCGTGCATATTCTTCAAAATATGCATAGGTGAAATATGCATAGCTTTGTGCAACAGTGATTAATAAGTCAAAAATGCCAGCAAAAGTAATGAAAGTTATTGAGCCAGCATTATATAACGAACTCATGGCTATATTTGCATCTCGAAATAAAAATCTACAAGAAGAACGTCAACAGCAACAAGAACAAGTTACAACGGAAGATACAACCATAGGTGAGTCACTAGATAGTAATAATCAAACAACTAGCAACTTAAATCAAAACATCCCAGCTGAATCAACTAAGGTTGCATCATCTGAAACCCCTGAGAATAATTCAGACGCTGATAGCTGGATTCCTATTGAAAGTGTGTGCCGTGGAAAAAACCAAATAAAACCTTCTAGAACAAAACGTTTGCCACGTAAAAAACACAAACGTTTGCAAACATTAAAACTAAAACCAAAGCCACAAATAAGAAAACAGCAGCGTACAAAACGTTTCACAAAACGTACTTCTAGAAAAAAATAAAACACTATCACTTGTTCACTTATTTAGTTATTTACTTTAGAACAGCCAACACGTAAGCACCAATTATTCTTTATTATGGCAATTTTAAAGTCAGTTTGGTTTATGGTTACAATCATTGTAATCATAAACTTGTGTGGAATTATTTCATCAGCGGCGATTACCATTGAGTCAGACGGTGAAGATACTGTGACACTATCAGAACACAATAACATTCAACATCAAATAGACGAATTAGGTTACAACAACAAAGGCAAAGAAAGTGGAAACGTTTTTACGGAGGAAACAAACCAGGAACGAGATGAAATTGAAACCATTTTAAGTAACCATCCACTGGAAAAACGTAGTGGCAAAGTACCACTGCTAACGCTGAATCTTTTTATGCTCCAAATTATAAAGTTTATTCTGGAAAAATTAACATCGCAGAATGAAATTATTAACGGCGTCAATCACGAAGTACTGGACACTATGAATCATATGACTCCTAAATGGGTTGATACCATAAGTAAGTAAATTCTATAAATAATACTATATAGGTTTATAAATGACGTAGAAATAATTAGTCAGTAACAAATGATGTTTTGTATGTTTCACAGTGATCTACATCCTATTTGGTTTGGTCTTGGTAATGTTTGCCCTGAAAATATACAAGCTGTATATCAACAGCAAGAAAAGGGGATGGGGTCCTTACATGTGAGCTACATGTGAAACCATTCCCTTGTTAGAGGCCAACTTACTTAAAACTTACTTAAAGGCCTAAGTAAATATTACACGATCAGAAAAATAATGCAGATTAGGCTCGTCGGAATAACTTCATAACCAAATCTGCTAATTATTGAAAACTCATAGCAGACTCGTTTAATAGGGCCCCGCAGCAATTACATTAGCGGGTAACGGAGTGAACGTTTTGCGTATACGGTTGTTAATATTGATAAAAGTAAAACCGTGGCAATATAAAAAAACTCATGATTCTGCAAAACACTTGATTATTCCTTTTAAGTATGTCCACGCGAATTATTTTAATAATTACCGTATATCCTATAATAATGCGCGGGTCTGTAATACTACGCGGGTCTGTAATAGTACGCGGGTCTTAAAGCTTCCGTTTGAATAGTACGCGGGTCAATTTAACACGCTATTAAACGGCAGCACGCGGGTCTGTAATACTACGCGGGTCTGTAATACTACGCGGGTCTGTAATAGTACGCGGGTCTAAGAGGTCCGAATTTGGATAGTACGCGGGGCGTACTATTATAGGATATATACGGTACCTAATAAGTTAAATAATGGCGAGAGTAATCCTGATAGAGGATTCAGTTTTATTAGGGGGTTAGTAAGCAGGTGTGCTTGGGTGAGCGGTTAGGATTGCAGACTGTAACGAAATTTGCAGTCTCAGACCCGGCTTCAATCCTCGGCCACTGCTTATCGTTTACGGCTTGGTGTTGTACGGTTAACGTCACTGGATGGTTGATAGAAACCCAATCTCCTTCGGTGCTCCTTAGTTACCACTACTTACTGTAGGGTCCTAGGGAATGGGACTCCTTTACTGTGGAGGAGAGGACGGGGTAGGTGAAAGGGTACAAAGACCGAGACGATCTAACGCAGAAATCTCCTATTTCCTCAACCACGATGACTCGTTATTAGGGTCCTTAGCCGCCGAAGCATGACGTAGATGAGAATAATACTTTTAAAGTAGATACCTAATACTGTTGGTCTTCACTTGAATAAAATCACTCAAAGCAAAAGTATCTCAAAATAATATACAATAAATTTGGACAACGACAAAACAATGGCTAGGAGACCAATTTCAACTAATAGACAAACAGATTTTGAGCCTCTTTTTGAAGAAACACAAACTTACCCTGTTTCAGGTCGTCATGGATCTTCACCAAGGGTTAAATAACAGATTTTGTGAATTTCTGTATTTGTTAGGTATTTTTTATTTTACAATGTTTTGAAATCTATTATTTTAAATTTTACTTATACGTATATATTTGTTTTGTACACAGTATCTTAAATGCTCCATGCATAGATGTCCGTATTACTGTTCTGACCGGGTTTTGTACGACAGTCATATTGAACACAATCATTTTTGTGAGCACTGCAGCCTGTATTGCAGTAACAAAATCTACCATCGATGCCAGCAACAAAACCAGTTTGGTGGACACGTGGACGGGGGATCCCAGCAATCAACAATTGATTTGTCAGTATTTCGTAAGTTAAGTCGAAGTCATAAAGGAGCTATTATAACATACATTTATGAACCAACTGAAATATTTCAAGATGTACCAGCTATTTTGACTTTTATTAATGATGCTATTGAAAAGTTATTGAGGCAAAACATAGAATTACGAACTACTATTAAGGCACAATTAATTGTAGTTTTAATTTTAGAACAAGAATTATTTATCGAAAGGGAAAATGTGCATAAAGAAGAAAAAGTCTATTTCTATTCAACAAATTATGATTTGTTTAATACTGAAGAAATAGACAATATGATTTTTAGATCATCGTCAGAAATTATTGAAAAGCCTAATAACTTTAATAGATTAGGCATTTCATGGAGAGTCCGTGAAGTTGAATCTGTGCAGGTCAAATTAGCAACCTTGGAACTTTTCTCAGGCGCTAGTGCCACAGGATATTTAAAAATGCCATTTAGAAAACAAGGTTATCTCAACATTTTAAACAAAGACAATGATTGCTCTAAGTACTGTATGGCAGCTTTTAAGTATAGACATGAAATTTTAGAATTTAATAGTAAGTATATACCTAATAATGACAACAAAAAGAAAACTCGTGAAAATTTATCATTAACATGTGCTAAAAATTATATTCGATTTTTTAACCGCTTTGATTTTACCGATATAAATACACCGTTAGAAGTTCATCATGACTTGCCTGCATTTGAAACAAAACATTATATTCTAATTAACGTGTTTAGTCATAGAGATAAGAAAATTGTATTAATTAGACGTAGCAATCTATATACAACCAACGCAGAAATTTGTAATTTATTTCTTATTCATGAAATACGTTTTAATCAAACGTTGTATCATTTAGTTTTTAAAACAAACTTGAATAAGTTCTTAAGCTGTGGAAAGGCACACAAGTCGTGGCGCTGCTTAACATGTTTTCGATCTTTTAATAGTCAATCAAGTTTAGTTCAACATAATGATAACTGCTTGACATTACAGAATCAAAAACTTGTTTTTCTAGCGCAGTCGCAAGTTGTTAAATTTCAAAGAAGTTACATGACGCTTCCATTTTCATTCATAATTTATTACTATATACATACCTTTAAAAAACCATGAAAACAATCGCCATCTACTGACGCTTTATCAATTGGAAATACTAAACCAAGTAAGACAACTATAGAATCTGAGTTTATTCCAGCATTATTTTGCCTTGTTGTTGTGAAATATTCAAAACCTAACTATACTGTAATTGCTTGTGAGTACTTTAACGATAAGAACATTGTTGAGACTTTTTTGAACGAATATTCTATTGGTCTAAAAAGTTATTAACCAATATTAGAAATACTAATAATTTTGTAAAGCCAACAGCTGAAATTATACGTCAACATGAAAGCACAACTAACTGTGCACTTTGTAGTAGAGAATTTAATAAAGAAAGAAAAAGCTACAGGACGTATCACCATAACCATACCACGGGAATGTATAAAATGTCTATTTGTACTGTCTGTAATCTTCAAATTAAATATAAGTTTGAGATTCCTGTTGTTGGTCATTACAGTAATGGTATTGATTTAAATCTCTTAATTTAAGCTATTAACTCTAACCTTTTTAAAACACAAGATGTATCTGTAATTGCCAAATCATCTGAAGAATATATTTCTATGATAATAACTGCAAAAGATACATGGCTGCTTAACCTTCATTTAGATTACAACACTACAACTAATAGAAACCGGAATACAAAATCAGATAATTTGTTTTACACTGGCCGCGTAACAAATTCTAAAGTAAAAGTGAGATTTATAAATTCCTATTTGTTTTTGCATTCTGGTATTGACAAGTTAGTCAGTAATATTAAACTAGACGGAGTAGAAAGTTTTAAAATAATAGATCAATGTTTTGATACTATTTTCAATTCCAACATACAAAATAATACAACAATTACAACGAGAAAAAAAATAGATTTGTTAACTGAAAAGTTAATTTTTCCCTCACAAATATTTACTGGGACTGAAATGCTAAGTAACAAAATTCCCGAAATATTTAATGAATCCCATTTTGAAACTGAAAATAATTTGCAAAACGATTTTGATAAAAACTTAACCCATTTGAATAAATGTTGTAACAAATTTAGTATTCAAACATTTGCCGACTATTTAAAGCTTCATACAACATTGAATTGTGTTTTTGTAGCTGAAATATGGGAAAACTTTCGTAAAACAGGGTGAGAAAGTTATAATTTAGATCCAACGTATAGTATAACTTTAGCAAGTTACAGCTGGGAATGCTTTTTGTACTACACTAAAGCGGAAATCGAATGTGTAAGAGATATTAAAATAATAAAAATGCTACAAGATGGTATTTGAGGAGGTCAGTGCTTTGCTAGTAAACGTATAATGACGGCCAATAATGAACGTTTCCCAGAAACCTATAATCCTGACAAGGAACGTACTCACATTCTACATTTAGATCTCAACTCATTATATCCTTCAGCAATGTTAGGCTCGATGTCTGTATCTGATTATAAATTAATGACTTCACAAGAACTTTTTGAAATTGATTGGTCAGATCCAAATATTGCGGATCCGAGTAATGAAATTGGTTATATACTTAATGTTACACTGAATTACCCAGAATACCTTCATGATTTAACTAGTGATTTGCCATTTTGCCCTGAGTCGCGTATAATAAAACTACAAGAGTTATCTGAAAATCAACAGGAATTAGCGCATAAATACAGCTCGTTTACAAAAGAAGTAACAACTTATCCGAGGCTTTTACTCACCTGTCACAATAAAATAAAATACACTGTACATTGCGTAACACTACAATATTATTTGTCTAAAGGAATGATTCTTGTAGAAATACATTCTGGTTTTAGTTTTAAGCAAAAACCATATTTTTGTAGTTATATATTATTTAATCTAGAGAGACGTAGTTTAGCTAAGTCACTAACAGAAAAAGAATTTTACAAATTGTTATCAAATATTATTTATGGTAAAACTTCACAAAATGTAAAAAACCGTATAAATGTAAAATTAGCTAACAGCAAGGCTAAAGCATTAGATTTAATTGCTTCAGCACAATGTATTGATTTTAAGTCCTTAGAAAAAGACTTAAGTTTAATCACACACTGTAAAAAATATGTTTTGTTGAATAATTTGCCTCAAGCTGGTTTTACTATTTTAGAATTTGCAAAAAAAAGATTTTACGAAGGAAACTACGATAAAGTATTGCCAGCATTTAATTATAACGTACATTGTGGCTACACAGACACGGACAGCCTATATCTACTTATTGTTGATAAAAATAACACATTTTTCAATGACCTTGTCAAATATCGGAGGTTTTTTGATTCTTCAAAATTACCTACTAATCATCAAATCTTTGAAATGTATGCATATATTTCAAATTTAAGAATTAATAATGGTAGTGGAAGCGGAGTGTGGAAAATTGAAAGCTTAGATATTGCTGAACTAGTTGCAGTTAAATCAAAACAATATAGCCTTAAATACTTTAGTGGTTCTGAAGATAACAAATGTAGAGGCATTCCTAAGTTAGCAATTGCTTCTAATATGCACGAGAAATACAAATCTGTAGTTATGAATAATGATATTGTAAAAGTTAATATTAAACTTGTAAAATCTGTTGATTATAATGTATATTCTATAGCAGTAGACAAGATTGCCCTTAATGCATTAGATGTAAGCAGAATATTTCCAGATCCTAAAGATCCTACTTATAGCTTACCATTTGGTCACTACAAAACATTGTAAATAAATATAAATAAAAGTAAATAAACTGTAAATATTTTATCAGTATAAAGCACCTTATATGTTCTAACTATCATACATTCTTAAACTTGCGCATTACTACAACAGTATTACATTAATTCATATAATTCATAGCATTTTAAATAAAAAACATACTAGGGGCCATGATTTTCAAGTTTTCAAATCATATAGGGGGCGTTGGTGCAGCATTCATTCAATCATACAGGGGGCGCTGTAGCATTTCTCCATTTTTGTATTCATAACACCTAGGGGGTGCTTAAGTATTATACAGGTGGCGCTGCAGTATTACTTGTTTTATGCAAAACACCTAGGGGGCGCTTTAGTATTTTGCAGGTGGCGCTGCATCATTCTTTGTTCTATGCAAAAAAAGCTAGGGGGCGCTCCAATGTCACCTGAGTAAAACTGTTAGGGGGCGCCGGCGTCGCCGTATCACTTATGTATAGTCTTCAGGGGGCGCTGCATCATATTGTCTGGAAATTTTCACTTTAATATACTTTAATCTTATCTCGAAATATTTCTCATTTTTCTTATTTCTTCATGTGCTATGTTAGGTTAGGTTAGCTTATAATAGGCTAGCATAGGTTAGGTTAGGTTTACTATAGATACTATATGCATATATCTCGTCTAAGCACGTAACTCTTTCTGTGACTGTGACTGTGTCTATTGCTGTGCCTGTCCGGCCGGCCCGCGCGTAACACATTCATACATACTTAATTCATCTCTGATGACATCATCTTTGTTGACATTGTGTTCTTGGGGTCAATGGCCAAATTCATTCTAAATCTAATATTTACTTCTTCTTTATTCTAATACACAAAGAATTCTAATAGCCTGGAATTGCCATCCCCGACTATGAGGTATCAAAAACCACCGTCAACCCATCCTTCCATGCATTATGTGAGAAGACGGAACGAGAGAGACCACCTGCAGGTGGGCCGGTCGAACAGTCTTGAATAAAGAAATATCATTTATATGTAGCACTTAATTTAAGAATTGTAAAAAAACTCTTTGCTCCGGTTTATCTTGCTAGAACTGCGAGAGGTGTCAGGAAAGCATATCTTCGTTTTAATTGCGATGAAGCACTTACCTCTGCACTTCTGCTCATTCCTTAAAGTAAGTCTACTCAGAGCCGGATAATGTGGTCAGAGCAGGCAGCTTCTGCTGATTGAATTTTCAAACAAATGTAAATGGAACATTTTGCAGTTTTATACAAATAAGTAAAAGGAATATTTTGAATTTTCTAAAACATGTAAATGCAACAGTTTGCGGGTTTTAAAAGTTTGTAATAATTTTATTTTGACCTTTCAAAAACATGAAAATAATTTGTTTTTGTTCATTTCAAAAACATTAAAATAAAATATTTAGCACTTTTCTCAAAGCATGTAAATACAACATTTTGCTTTATTAACGAAAACCATCAAAACAATCTAAATGGTGGCTTTTGTATGGACACAAATTCCTGCCTAAACCCAAGTCCTTCGTCCGGCCCCGAACCTAATAATTTTAAATATGTAGCCGACTGCCTTCGTTTAAATATTTTTATCAGCCTTCTCTACGTACATGGACTAGATTGACGTTTTTGTAAATTGAATTTTTCACTTTAGGTTTTATGCCTTTTTTATTCTTACATTTTAAACTGACTAGAATAATTATTTGATTGAAATTAAATAAATTAAAAAGAATCTACAATTTCGCTGTATATACACATTTATTAGAAACTTGTATATTGAATTGAAACATTTTGCACCTTCCAAGAATTGTAAAATACATTATTTTACACGTGAAATCCGTTAAATTCTGACTAAGAATCTTGATTGGAGTGGAAAATTAAATACAGGATGTTGGCTAGGCCCTAGGAAAAATTGAAGCGTTTCTCGTCTTCCTCAAAGTTTTTGATTTGGCATCTAAAAGTGTACTGAAATTCTGTAAACTTTTTGGGGCCTGGGGCAGGGACTAATGTACCGACACTAAAAATAAAACTACTAGTAAAATGTCAAATCTGTTGATACCACTTTATTTCGCAAGTATTATAGAGAGAAAGTAAATGCATTTATTTACACTGGTACTACAATAGTACTTGCCAAGAGACACAGTAACAAACAAACATTTTATAATTTACAATGAAATTTTAACAGTAATAATTATAATTTGTTTTTTTAGGTATTATATTTGGTTTTAACTATCACTATTATAAACATGATTGTGAGCAATTCTATGAGATCCGCGAATGATTGCTATTATAATGTCTTTAAGCATCTGATACGGTAAAATAAATTTCTTTTTGAAATCCAACACAGCAGATGTTATAGTTCCTCTTGCTCCAAACAGCAGACCAATAACTTCGATATGGTCAAGTTTATATTTTTCCAAGAAATATGGAATGCAAGTCTCATAATGTTTACATTTTTCCTGATGAACAGCTTCAGCTTGCTCATGACCTTGTTCAAAACGGACAGTTGGGTCTATGATATAACCAACTTTCATAGATTCATCATAACAGAGAATGTCAACTCGCTTATTCCCTCCATTTGAATCAAGGCAAAAAACTTCCTCTTGCGCTTTCCAAAGCGACTTTCCAATCGAAGGACTTTGACGTAAATACTTTGCCAAAATTTTTCTGACTTCATGATGCCTTGTATTTCTCAACAGACTACCTCTGGGACAACAGCCTAATACATGACTAAGGGTTTCACGCTCAGTGCAGTGTCTACACTGAGGATTATTGTCTAGGCTTCGTCCCGGAATCGATCTGACTGGAAATACATTTGATAACATTTTCATTGCCGCTACCCACTCGCTTGTTGTTAGGCGTCATGCATATATCTCGTATACAGAATAGGGGAAGGGGGGGGGGCCATTCTGCTTGATCACATTTGTATACTATTATTCGGAGAGGGGGGGAGGGTTCGAACCCTTGATCACGTATTCACTATCAAATTGTGAAATAAACGGAAATTATTGTTTTATTTTCGCAAAATTTCTAAAAATCTGTCACTTGTTTGTTGTTTATTCTTTGACTAGTGAGCTCTAGAGAGGGTGAGACTGTATTGTAGTGCTAACAGAGAGCAGATAAAATGAAAATATCTTTATTGAATTTGTTTGTGTACTAACTTCATTTCTCCCTATACAGTCAATGGACTACAACAGAACTGTGCATACGGTATTTAGATTAAAATACATGAACGGAATATAAACTTAAATAATAAGTAATTAGAATTAAATATTTGGAATTTAAAACATTACTTTCTAGCAAAGTAATTAAATATAAATACCCAGAATTTATACATAATTCCCTACTTGAAGTTGCAAAATGTGCGTTTCAATTAGAGCTCTGAATGGCCACGAATACTAACTATAAAAATTAGGAGATAAAATAGTTTTTAATTCAATTCTGGTTTCAGCGATTTGATCGTAGTTGAAAAGTGTGAACTAATCACGCTTGGATCCTATTGGATCAGATGAGCATTATAAAGTATGCGCATTTATAAACCCAGGAGGTTTAATCTTGATTCCCTAGCAGTTAATGGTAAATACTTTATGTATTTAAATCTAAACAGAGTATTTTGAATTTAATTTAGAAATTAACAGGGATTAGACATGCAATGTATGGGTCTGGGAGGTTGGATCTTAAAAAGTGGACGGGTATATTAACCACACTACTATACGCAAGTAGACAGGCCTGTAGTAAGGAACGGGTATGTGAGGTTGCAATTTGAGTAGTGGGCTGAAGTGTTACAGTGTTACAGGAAATACGATGCATAATATATTGCAATTTTGAAATTTTTGACTAATTTCAGCTTCAACGAGTGTTATATCTTTTTTGAGCTCTTAAAAAAATTGGAACCAAATAGTCTGTTTTCAGTTCTTTTGTACCATACAACCCTTTCTAGAGGGAGTTTAAAACAAAGAGATCGTTTTGCAATGCTTCAAAAACCACCCGGTGTGCAGCAATAGTCCAGCTGTTAATATTAATAAAACAATAATATTAACCTAAAATTAATATAAACATAAGATTGCTTGATTTTAAAAACGGAATTAATTAATAGAATACTAATTCTATTAATTCTATTAATATTCTATTTTAATTCCGTTTGAATTAAGTATCACTTATATAAATTTGCAGTGACTACCCGGTAGTAAGCAGGAAATTTAAATTTTTGATTTAGTGCAAAACTTAAATTAAAAATGAACTGAAAAATGTAACTCACGTTAAATTATATCTGAAATTGATTCAGTTTACTTGCCGGACTTGCCCGCTCTCCGCACTGCCTCATATCACTGTTACGGCTGCTTTACCCCCGCTTATTACGACTAAAATTTTGTCGCTCTAAAACTTACAAAGTGTATTTAAAAGTTCTAATATATTGGAGTTGAAAAAAGTTTTGTGTAATATGAGCTTTAAAAAGTATGAATCTTAAAATAGCAATCCATAGAATTTTATACTTTAGGTTTTACAATTATATCATTAATATCATTATCAATACAAGAAAGAAGCACCAAAAAAATGAAATTCTAAAAAGTAAAACTACATTTTTAATAAGGTGTTTTATAAATTGTACCAATGCATTGACATTGCAATGTTGTATTGACTGAAAAATTAAATAATTAACAGGTATTGTAAAAATCAGTATATTTTATGACCAATGTATACGTATACAGGGGAGGGGGGGTTTCGTCAATGATCACGTTTGTATACTTAGAGGGGGGGGAGGGGGTAAAAAAGTCAAAAAAGTGTATACGAGATATATGGACGACGCCTGATTCCATCCTTTTCAATAATTAATTAATTTCCCTCAGGAAACTCACTGAATAGTTCAACTACCATTCCCTTTGATTTAAGCTCACACCACTTCTTGTATTCATCGTCCCTTAGTTGTTGACGAATAATTTGACTTCTCTTGACTTTTGGCCTAGATTCAAATTTTGAATGCATTTCATCTTCCGAAAGCTTCTCTTCTAATTTTCGAACATGTGGAATAAATACATCTTTGGATTGAAACAATGCAATGCATATGTTATAATGCTGAATAAAAGCTTCCCATGTTGAACGCACAATTTGCAACCCACGAAATTTTTTAGATGTGTAAAGCATGGCATTTGGAGTATCACATTGGAGGCCAATAATTTCCCTAACAGAGGATTTGATGAGCTTATCCAAATCTTCTAGGAACTTTCGCGAAAGCTTATGAAGTGGCGCAGCCTGCAATGGGTATATTAGTGTGGGCCATAGGTACTGATTAATTATCTTCAATTTTTGTGTAGGATATAACATTGGAGTTCCTACTAGATTTTGTAAGTCATCGGAAAACGTTTTATGGTGCTGCATGTGATTTAAAATTTTGAATGTTACTACATAGTACATTGCCGATTGGTTTTTTTCAAATAATTTAAAAGATCAAAAACTGTAAATTATGTTGTTTCTATTGGACTCTTATATCAGTATTATTAATCCATTTAAAAATTACTATGTAAGAAATAGGAGGTTAAAAATGACGAGAATACCAAGCCAGCTCTCAATAAACGTATTTACAAAATTATTTTCTTGATTTTCAGTACTTAGACTTTCAGTAGAATTTTCTGGCTTTGGCTTTGGCGGGGGGACTACGTGAACGTAATTTTCATCATTGAGTTCTATAGTCGGTTGACTATTACAACTGTCAGTATCACACAAGCACATGGTACCAGTAAAGGACACATTGCATTGAAAGGGTTCGGAATCTTCGAGGCAGGGTCTTGTACTACAACTTGTGAAACGGGAAAGCACCGCTTCCCTTTTTGGGGGACAGGTTGCGCTGAACACTTTCGAATAACAAGTTTTTCCGTGTTATGATGCACTTTCTCAATATTCGGATTTCCCGGATCGGGTGGATAGTGCTCAAAAGATTCATTGCAAACCATGGTGTATTTTGAACATGTGGTTTCATTTGATGCGCAAGTTTTTAATTCAGATGAACCATAATCGATTGCTGAATGTTCTTGTCCATACGGGTAACGGCAAGATTGATTTTGAGGTGGAGGCTCACCATCAGCAAATATAAAATTTTCGTACTGGATTCGATTAAAAGATGTCGACGAACAATGGAAGCATTGAAGACCTGTACAATAAATTATTTTTATACAAATAAAAATTATCACATGAATATTGGGGAACTGCAAGCGGGCCGAAGACCGAAGATATGACCCACAAACCACCCGAAGAGCCGAAGACAGATCTGCAACCTACCCGAAGAACAAATCTGCAAGTGAGCCGAAGACCGAAGAACCGATGCAATCCAGCCGAAGCCCGAAGAATGCAACCTACCCGAAGGCCGAAGACTCTTCGGCTGGGCTGCAATCTAGCCTAAGAAGTGCCATAAAAGTTGGCCGAAGCCCGACGTTCTTCTGCAACCTGGCCGAAGAACTTCGGCACAAGCTACCCGAAGACCTTCGTCTGAAACTGCAACCCACCCGAAGACAATATTGTTTTTAAATGGTCTGATTATTTGTTGGAGCAGAAAACACGTAAGTTATTATTAGACAATTAGAAAAATCTTCAATCCAATTGTAATGCAGTAAATTTTTAAGGCTTTTCACAATGTTTGCATAAGGAAACCAGTTAAAATAGAAAATTGAATTGTTTGCATTAATTAGTGTAAAGATGATTTTTGGGGCATGTGAAATCTTCTCGTTGTTTAACCGTTTGGTCCCTAATACCTCACAGTACAGTACAGGACCCTGATCTGGAGTATAAAATGAAATGACTTCACCATTGTGAACGTCCAGAACTGTCAGTCGTTGAAGTACACAAAAATTTAATTGCAGGCATATAGTTACTAACACATACCGTAAAACTTCTAATTACTCGTGAAGAAGTTACGCTAAACTTTTTCTGCCACCCGAGAATTAATAGAATGCAGAGTATAAAACAGCAAACTCCTCTTCGTTTAATTAAATCCTAAGGGTTCATATAGATCTGTGGGACAACGGGAGTTATTTGGAAAGAAAGCTTTTCGAAGCACTTGGGAGGCATTGCTGACCCAGCAGTTATTACAAGCTTCATATACAGTGGAACCTCTCTATAAGCACGTGGGCTATAGTAGTGACCCACCTATAGTAGTCATTTTTAATTTCCCCGACAAATGAGCTATGCTTTAACATTGTATGATAATGGCTATAGTAGTTTTTTATATAGTAGTTCCCCACCTATAATTGTCGCCCAAAGAAGACCACACAGCATGCAACACATGCAATATTACCTGTATATAGTAGTTTTTTCTATAAAATTCAAATTGCTCTCCATTGGTTGGCTTCCTGGTTAGCTTTAATTTTTCCAACATGCATTAAACAGTAGGTGCAGGTAATGTGACCCGCTAGTCGACAATGAGTCAACCACTCACAACAAAATTCATTATTTTTACCATATTGATTTTACCGTCAATATCTGACATACTCATTCAGTTACAATGCACTTATTATAATAAAAATTACTGGTTGTACGCAATTTACATTAATCGTGATTGCGAATCGTTGCGCGAATAGTTAAAAATTAAAACCAATTCAGACCCATTAAAGCTAAAAACATCCAATTAAAGCCATTGGGTGTTTTTTTGCAAATGATTCAGGATTTGATAAACCCCTAGTCTAGAATGGTGAAGACTGCAATTTTATTATATTAACTTGAGTCGCATTCGTTGTGTGTAGTTATTTTTGATTTTTATTTATCTGTTCTATAAATACATTGATGATTAAATATTATGTAACTTAATGTTGATCGTTGACCATGGACGGTCACCAGGACAGGATTGTTTAATGAATATTGCCTATAGTAGTAAATATCTACTATATCCTATAGTAGTCAAATATCTGCTATACCCTATAGTAGTCAAATAACTACTATAGCCTATAGTAGTGACCCATGTATAGTAGTGAACCTAGCTCTACCCCTTGGACAACTACTATAGAGAGGTTCCACTGTACTTATAAAATTACTAGCGCTTAATATTATATCATTAGTGAACTGCAAAAAACGGCGAATTCCAAATACCATTATTTTTTGCGATAGGATGGCCTTATCACTTAACTCCATTCATGTTTAAAATACTTGTGCAAGGTATTATTTGCCTACAGTGAAATTACGGATTTAGGACATTTTCTTTTTCTTTGGAGACTAGACATCCCCCCAGGCAGTCTCCCCCCAGGACATTTTCCTCCCAAATGGTACCGAGGGCATGTTCCTCCTAGCATTTAAAACGAATAACTAAAATAGGCGAGCATTCCTTCACGGAAAACATTCTGTATTCATACATTTTCTCCATAATATGCAAAAAGGGTAAGCTGAAGTACCAATATTCTCCTTTTCCAATTTTGTTGTGAAGTAAAGACTACAAAACTATTTATTAGTTAAAGGCAGCAATTGTCACGTCAGTAATATTGCAAAACTCTTGTAGTCTGACTAAAATGCAAACAATGCTTAATTAAGCACCAACATGGAATCTACAATAATCTTTAACAAAAATTCGTTTTTGGTAGGTTATGCATGTATGAGGTAAAAATTGGACTGCGTTAGGGACTGAAGTAAACAATTAAAATGGACAATATTAATCCTAATATGTTACGGGAAACTTTCACACGCAGAAATATATGTATTGCACTATTTTTTTCTCTTACTAAAACAAAATTTAAGTACATATACTGAATTTCTATAATATTTAAATATAAAATTGGAGAATACGAAAGATATAAAAACGATTAAAATAATCCTTTACATCTTACGAGTAAATGGTTTTGAACTGAATTTTGTTCAGGGAAATGCGTGTAAAATTAAATTGTTCTTTAGCTTCAGATTTTTGCATATTATGGAGAAAATTTATAAATACACAAATTTCGCGTATTTTGATTAATTATTTTTGATACTGGGATGACAATGTCCTCGGTACAATTTTGGGGGAAGTTGTCCTGGGGGATAATGTCCTGGAGGAAGAATGTCCAGGGAAAAAGTGTCATGAGGGGATAAAATCGAGGAAGAAAATTGATTTTTACACTCCAGATCAGGGTCCTGTACTGTACTGTGAGGTAGTAGGGACCAAACGGTTAAACAACGAGAAGATTTCACATGCCCCAAAAATCATCTTTACACTAATTAATGCAAACAATTCAATTTTCTATTTTAACTGGTTTCCTTATGCAAACATTGTGAAAAGCCTTAAAAATTTACTGCATTACAATTGGATTAAAGATTTTTCTAATTGTCTAATAATAACTTACGTGTTTTCTGCTCCAACAAATAATCAGACCATTTAAAAACAATATTGTCTTCGGGTGGGTTGCAGTTTCAGACGAAGGTCTTCGGGTAGCTTGTGCCGAAGTTCTTCGGCCAGGTTGCAGAAGAACGTCGGGCTTCGGCCAACTTTTATGGCACTTCTTCGGCTAGATTGCAGCCCAGCCGAAGAGTCTTCGGCCTTCGGGTAGGTTGCATTCTTCGGGCTTCGGCTGGATTGCATCGGTTCTTCGGTCTTCGGCTCACTTGCAGATTTGTTCTTCGGGTAGGTTGCAGATCTGTCTTCGGCTCTTCGGGTGGTTTGTGGGTCATATCTTCGGTCTTCGGCCCGCTTGTAGTTCCCTGAATATTGTCTTTAATAATAATTGTTATATATTGTAAATACGGAGTTTTGTACACTTTTTTGTATCTCCACAATGCTAACTGAGTTTTGTACACTTTTTTGTATCTCCACAATGCTAACTGAGTTTTGTACACTTTTTCGAGTTCCCACAATGCTTTACAATGCTGACCTAGTTTTGTATAACGTTTTATAGTTCCCACACGAACAATAGAAAGGGGACGGCGCCACACAACAATGAAATTTTCTCACAATTCCAACCAGTCTAACTAGGTCAACAGCTTCATGCTCGACTGCACAACAATGACATTACATTACATTTCCATGTAGTCTAACTAGGTACCAGCTTCATAATCGACTACGCAACAATAAAATAACATTACATTTCCAACTAGTTAAAGTGGGTCAAAAGCTTTATGCTCGACTGCGCAACAATAAAATGCACACGGTTAAATGCAAAATAGCAAAAGTGCCACAGTTAAATTTACAACACAGCAGATGTTACGATTTATATTCTATAAAGGAAAACTACATAAGAAAACACATGCAGTCATACAAAAAAAGTCAAACACAATGGACCAAGCTAAGAAGATTTGTCAGAGCTATCTCAATCAAAGATTTTCAGGATCTTTCTCAGGATTATCTGGATTTTTAAAGAATAGAACTAGTTGGAAAGACAAAAAACAAGTAAGAAAAGAGTTACAGAAACTTAACGCATACTTGCTGCACAAGGACATTAGAAGAAAATTTTCACGTAGGCGTGTACAGTTTAACTTTATAATTGAAATTTGGAGTTCTGATTTAAAAGACATATCAAATATATCAGAATAAAACAAATGTGATACATTTGTATTAATTGTAGTCGATGCTTTAAACAAAAAAGCATATGTTCGTATGCTGAAAGACAAATCTTCAAAATCAATGATTCGCGCATTTAATTCTATATTTCAAAACCAATAATGTTGTTTACTGATCGTGGGAAGGAAAACACATCTACAGTATTTCAAAAGATATACACCTGTACCACATATATTCGTATATCAAAAGCATGTTTAGTGAACGGTTTATAAGAACATTATTCTCAAAGCTTGAGAGATATATGACTGAAAGAGACACTTTCAAAGTTAATAATGAAATTTAAGATTTTGTAACAGCCTATAACAACACTTATCACACTAAAATCAAACAAAAACCAAATGATGTTAACAAAAAAAACAAATTTGACACTTGGCAAATTATTTTTGCAAAATATCTTCAAGAAAAGAAAAAACCACAACCAATTCCAAAATTTGCAATCAATGATCGTGTAAGAATATCACGTGCAAAATTAACGTTTGACAAAGGTCAGTATCGATTATTAATTATTTTATAATTTATATAAATACAGATGTCAAATATTAAATTTAATCAGTCTTTGTTTATATTTCAAACAGGTTACGCTCAGAATTAGTCAGAAGAAATATTTAAAATTAAACAAATTCAGCCTTCAGTTCCGTGGACATATTTACTTACAGACCTGCAAATTGAAGATATAACTGGAGCTTTTTACGAACAAGAATTAAATCTGGTTTAAAAATGGCAAACGTTTCTGAAACTATGTGCTGTACGCTAAGCAGTAAAAACGATCTAATCTATTCGTCATCAAACACACCAACAAACTTTGTTTGTCATCTACAAAACACAATTAATTTTGATAGAGATCAATATGAAGTTGGCGCTGTTAGTGTAAAATATACACGATTACAACCAAAAACTAGAAAAGTAAGAGCAGTTCCAATTTCAACAGGTCCAATGTTTCCATACGCAAGACCGCCAACTGTGAAAACGTTTCACTCTACCGCATTTTGGAATGTTTTTATTAGATTTTAATAGAGCGTAAATAATCAAACAATATACCTTTAAAATTTGAAATATATACATTAAAAGACAAAAACGCTACAGAAACAATTATAACAATCATCAAACAAAATTTGATTCCAATGGAATACATTGTGATTTCTGAAGAACTAGCAACTCTTTGTGGATTTAACAGAACGCGATTTGTACAAGGAAAATATACAGCGTTAAACGTAACAACACAAGAACAATTTGATGCAATACCAATAGGAACTGCTTTTTAAATACATCTGGAAAAATATCACAATGATGAAAACGCTATAGCAATACAACAAACATATAACAGTATAGTATTATTTTGTCGTGAAAACAGTGAAGGAGATACTAGTCCAAACAGTTACTTTACAAGGTTGCGCAATTATGTAAAAGATGATTATATCGATTTAGAAATACTTATTGGAGAAGATAACAAAACAACAATTGAACTTGACGATTTAAATACACGCAACTATTTAAAACTTCCACTAAAGATTGCAAGCGCATGTGGATTCAACCAAGACAAGTTTCATCCTGGAACACAAAAGTCTACCATAGATTTTGACATGGTTGAGTTTAACAAAATTGCAAACAATAAAGATTTGTTTTATCAATTTGGGTTTTATACGTCATACGCAATCTACATGACGGAACCTAGCTCGTTAGCAATAACGGATGTTATAAACAAAATAAACGAAACGTGCGAAAGATTTATATTTGCCGATATGGAAGTAAAGTTTGTGATACAAGACGGGGACATTTTTATAGTAAACATAATAGAAGATGTAAAAGTAGAACTACCAGAATTACTAAATGAATTTTAACAGATTGAAAAAAACTATGTGTTTACAAGAGGATTAAGAGCAACTGTCAGTCCAAGTATTCAAACCTAAGAGCGCGAAATTAAATACGAATCGCACGAGCAAGATGTTATAGAACCCATAGGTGAAGATATTCTATCACGAAGAGTATTAATATTATCAGATATTGTAAACAATCAAAATGGACATCACGTTTTACCTATATTGCAAGATATTGATTTAGGTCAAGACTATTTAAAGGAGTACACAACAAACTTTAATCCAGTCATTTACCTACCGATTAACAATTAACACGTATCAAAACTAAGTTTCCAACTTGTTGACGAGTATAGACGTGAACTTAGCTTTGGAAGTGAAGGAGAAACAGTTATTAAACTACGCTTTAAACCAATATACTGACAAAATGAGACAAGTTATATGTAAATCTGACGATACCTGCAAGCTTGCAGAACCTTAATATATTCAATCTGGAAATGGTTTGAGTTTAATTGCAAGTGCCGGAGTGTCGTCTGAAGAAAGTTCATACCTTAGTCCGTTTGATTTAGGTAACAACAAGGTCAAAATTATGAAAATGGAGAACAAAAAACATATTAAGAACAAAAATACTAACAAACAAGCAACCACAAAAAGAAAATTTAACAACACTAACAAAAACATCACAACGTTAAAAAAACGTGTACAAATTGGTGGACAGAACTGCAAAATAAAGAAATCGCTATTTACAAATAAAAAAGCGTTGGAAAGAGACAAAATTGTGTATAGCGATAGTAACAATAAAACTAAGGTTACGTTTATAAAAATTTTTAGAATTAGTTTAGATTGGCACAACAATTCTAAGAATAAAAATTAAATTGTTAAGTTAACCCAATTAACTTTTAAGAACAAAAATAAATATTGAGGTCAATGCTCACAATTTCTTAGAATACTTTTAATTTCAGACAAACCTTCTAAGAATTAATTTAAAGTTACACAATATTTCTAAAAATCAAATAAAAAAAATGACGTCAAATGCTTACAAATTTTCAGAACACTTTTAAGTTTGGACAAACATTCTAAGAATTAATTTAAAGTTACACAATAATTCTAAGAATCAAATAAAAAAATTGAGGTCAAATGTTCACAAACTTTCAGATTACTTTTAAGTTCAGACAAACATTCTAAGAATTAATTTAAAGTTACACAATAATTCTAAGAATCAAATAAAATAAATAAGGTCAAATGTTCACAAATTTCTAGAATGTTTTACTGTTTAAACAAACATTTTCAGAATAAACGTTGTATATTTAGGTGTTTTTACATTATATGACCAACTTCTCAGAATTGTGCTGTAAATAATAAAACACGTTTTGACTCAAGGACGAACGGATTATTAGATTGCTGAACACAAAAACATATAAACAATAAGAGAAAACGTTTGAGTGCACAAATATCTAAATATTGCGAAAATATCTGCCACAACAATATAAAAACAACCTGTTTATTAGAATTTTCATCAGTGCAGTGTTATACGCAAGCAGCAACACATATTGAAAAACGTTTTAATAATGGATATCAATAACTTGTTTGAAGATAAGCCTTCGGTTTACAATAAATCGAAAAAAGCATTAAGATCCGAATTAAATTTAATCGAATTACCTGTCACAGACATTAGTAAACAATCAAGTACGGAATTTGTACAGTGTTTTTTATTGGGAAGTATTAAAGAAGATTATAATCCGCTCGAATTTACATGGACAGTTGATGGATATGGATCGCTTGCTGAATCCTACTTGGCACTCGGCTTTCAAATTGTAAAAAAAGACGGAACTGTTTGTCAAAACACAGACGTTGTTGCACCATCAAACTTGTTTTTCCATGCATTGTTTGCTAATCTACAACAATATTTAAACAATGAACTTGTATTTGACGCTTCTGGAATGTATGCATGGAATGCATACCTTCAACGTTTACTTGGAACAAGCTCACTAGACAAAAATAGCTATCTACAAGACGAATTTTGGTACCCAAACATAACCCCTAATACTTTTACTACAAATGGCGATACCGGATTTAACGCAAGATATAACAAAACTAAAGATTCTACACAATTTTTCATGATTGGAAAATTGTTAGCAAATTTCTTCAACCAAAACCGATATTTGCCTTCAGGGTCAGAGGTTAGAATCGTTCTTAGAAGAAACATACCTGAATTTTACCTTGATTGCAATGCTGATACAAAAGCGCCATTCAGCGGTTGTCAATACAAGTGTTTAATTACTGAAGTAGTATTTTACGGTGCTAAAAAAGTTGTTGCACCTGAAGTGGTTAACTGGCACAGACAACATTTGTCATCGGGTCTTACTTTTAAATATTTAACCAATTAAATTCAAATTAAAACATTTTCAACACCAACTGGATTGTCCTCAGCTAGTTCTAAATTGCTAGTTATTGGAAAAATTCCCAAACTAATTGTAATTGGAATGGTGAATAGTGAAGCTTTCAATGGAAAAATGACAAAGTCGGGATATAATTTTGAAGATTTTAATATGAGCGAACTCAATGTTACATGGAATGGCGAAAACGTTGAGCACCGCATATTCCCGTTCAGTTTTAAACAATCTGATTCTGCAGGTGTGGACAGTTACGTATTCGGTGTTCAGTCGATGAGGAAGACAGCCGCATCACAAATTTTTGGAAACGGTCTTAATGTGGACAACTATACCAAATAAAACGTTGTTGTTGCAGTAGAATTACTTCCAAACAACGGCAATGCACTTTCTGTTAACCGTAAAAGACAAATCAAGATTTCAATCAAGTTCAAGAAAAATCTGGAAAAACCAATTACTACCATTGTGTATTGTCAATATCAAGGATTATACGAAATAAATCAAAATAGGCAGATTACTTTTGACAATTAAAATGAATTCAACATCGATTAAAGTAGCATTGGATAAGTTAATAATGTTTAGAAATATAAATATTCCTGTATACGTTGTAGCAGCTGATACGCTGCATTTAAATGTAAAATTTGATACATTTCCTGTTGCTGTTATAATAAATACAGATGTTATAAGCGGTCAAGGAATACATTAGATTGCTTGGCTTATATTGTCAGATACAGAATGTGAATATTTTGATAGTTATGGTATGGATATACATGGATATGTTAACGTTAAACCTCCAGTTGATAATATTATAGGTGAAAATTGTATGCAGTTACAGGGTAATTATTCTTACGTATGTGGTAATTATTGTGTTTATTATATATATAACAGATTAATAGGTTATTCGTGTAAACATATATTAAGTTACTTTACATCTTTTGAAAATGGTTTGAAAATGAAAAGATTTATTTGTGGCATTTTTATTTTGATCCTCACAAAATCTATAATAAATGTCACACTTGTCAATCAAACAAATCAAAATTTCATTGCTATTGTTAAACCATTTTAATAAAAAATTTAAAAAATCAATAAAAAGAGTAGTTTAGAACAAAAACATTTAGTTTGTGTTTGTGTCTTATTCAGCATACATCTAATCACTATGGATTTAGTACATTTTGAACTTATTCACTCGTTTACAATGTCAGTAGTTGGTTGTACAGGTTCAGGAAAAACATTTATGATTCGCGACTTTTTAAAGCGTAGACAGCAGATTATTAGTCATAAAATTGATAAAGTTGTGTATGTGTATTGCGACATGCAGCCAGTTTTCTATCAAATGCAATCTGAAGATCCAAATATCATATTTACACAAAGTATTAAAGATATTGAAACATTAGCAACTGAAAATTCGCTTGTGATTGTTGATAATCAAATGGATTTACTAACAAAAGGCGAGAATTATGAGTTAATTACACGTTATTTTATAAAACATGCTCATCATTGCAACGTCAGCATTATTTTAATTTTACAAAACGCGTTTTAGAAACAATTACGCGAAGTTAATATCAATTCTCAATATCTTGTCTTATTTGATAGTCCACGTGACAGATCTATACTTCAACGACTTGCAACTCAAATCTGTCCTGGACAAGTAAAATATCTTCAGGAAGCATATATAAAAGCTGTGACACTAAGAAAGTTCGGTTATTAACAATGAGTGTGAAGTATATACCCCAGAATGAGTACATTATTAGAGCAAGAGTGCAAATACTTGTACAAGATAACAATATCGTCTACCACAACAAGCTTAATTAAACTATTAACAGAAATTCAACTAACTGCAATTGCTGAGTGTTTGCAAAACCACGAGTTATTTTGTGAGTTTAACCAATTAAAGTGTTATAAAATAAAGCTACTAAACAAACGTTAAGAAAAAACCCAAAAGAGCTAAAACAAATACTTATAAAAAACCAAAATTTAATAAAACAAGTCTTGTCACACATATTGAAAACAATACTTTTTGGGGAAGTTGTAAAACTATTAACACATAATGGCTAAAGTGATAAAAGTTATTGATCCGGAACTATATAACACACTAATGAATATTTATATTAAACAGTGTACACAAAATTTACCTACATTACATATAAGTTGTGACCCAGTTAGATCAACACACTCCGAACGTGTAAAATCTAAATATCAAAAACCAATAAACCAATCGCTTGCAAGTCGGCGAAAACTAATTGACGTTGAAAACAACTTTAAGTTAGAAGAGCCATCTAGCTGGATCAATTTTAGAAAAACTAAAAATTTAAAAAAGAAACTACAAAGAAGAATTTCAGGAAAAATTGTTTTAAAAAAACAAAATTAGTGTTTTTCAAAATGGCAGTATATAAAATTAGCGGCTATTTACTATGCGTAGCATTTTATATATGCATAGGACAAGTAACTAGTAACACAAGTATCACATTAGTTAATCAGTTAGACAAACCGTATCGGACCAAATCTTTATCAAATTCAACATTACAGAATGAAAAAAAGGAAATTTTTAGAATGTTCTTTGACATACATTGTCAATTGCATAAGACACAGCAAAGTAGTGCTGTGCTTTATATTGTGTTTGTTTCATTGCTGGGACTTCTGCTCGTCAAGGTCTATGCTTTTGTTGCTAAGCAAAGCACATCGCGAGCTGACTCATTTGAGGCTGAAGCTCAGACTTTAAACCGTCAGTCTTTAAACAAACGTCTATCAAGAATCATCATGGATGGAAACCAAGTACCTGTCATTGTCTACGAATCAAGAAATTATCCCACGCCTCGACTTGAATTCCCAAATGAACATTGTTCATTTTTTTGTTGTACAGTACCTAACTGTATTTTTAAGTGCAGAAGACACATTGTTTACGATGCGTTTGTCGAAGAAATACATTTTTGTCGAGATTGTAAACTCTATGTAGCTGAAAAACATTAACACAAGTGTTTACAACTCGGACAACGTGGTGGACATTCAGACACCGGGCACAAGTTAGATTTACTTTTTTTAAAGAAAGCAACAGATCACATTTGTGAACAATAATTCACTACATCTATATTGCTCCTGACACACTACAACTAAAAGATGTTGAAGAAACTTTTCAACATGTTAATTCTGCTGCTTTAAAATTGTTACAGCAAAATTTAGTTATACATTCATCTCTACGTGCTCAAATTGGAATTGATATACTTATGGAAAAGGACATTGTAAACGAAGATGGCGTTTTAACTGTCTATGAAGAACCGATATATCTAAAGAGTGAAAACTACAATCTTCATCACAGCGACGGTATAAATGAGTTTTTATTAAAGTCAGCAGATGAAATTATACAAAAGAAAACCATTTTCACTGAACAAGGAAGTGGATGGAGAATCAAGAATGAAGTTTCATTCCAAATCAAGATTGGTGAACTAAAACTGTTCTCAAAAGAACGTGGTAAACAGCAATTGGAGATGCCGTTCAGAAAGCAAGGATATTTGAACATTAAAAATAAAAAAACAACAAGTGTTTTAATTACTGTATTGCTGCCGGAGTGTATTTAGAACACTATAAATTACACAATCTAATACTTGCATCTACGCGGCTTAAATGTTATAGGCATTGTCAAGCTCCAAAAACATGGAAACCATACTTCAAAAACTTTGATTTTACTATGATAAATGAAGATGGTGTAAACATTTACCAGGATATTCCAAAATTTGAAGAAAAAAATAAAATACGTGTTAATGTATTTTCACACAAAAAGAAAGAAATATTTCTTGTTAGAAACAGTGAAAGCAAGTTTGACACCACTATAAACTTATTTTTAATTTATGAAAAGTTGAAAGACGATAAAACAAAGGAACATCATTTTGTGGTAATAACAGACCTTAACAAGTTTTTAGGTCATATAAGACCCGATGCTTTGTTCTTTTGTCAAAAATGCTTTCGATTCTTTAAACATCAACGTGATAAACTAAGACATAGTTATACATGCTCTGAAATCAAACAAGATACTGAAAAACCTAATCCTGGATTTAAAGTTAAGTTTCAGAACCCTAAAATGACACTTGTTCAACCGTACGTTCGCGGATTTGAAAATACAACTGATGAACTTAACGGAAGAAAAAGAAACCCTGTAATCAAGACATTTTATCATAATCATTTTGACGGCACGTATGTCAGCGCTTTTTGTCAAGGATGTAATCTTAGAATTAAATATAATAAGGAACTAGTATGTATAGCACACGACGGATCTAAATTTGACCTAAACTTATTGGTAGCAGGATTTGATTCAAAATTATTTAATGCTTCAGAAATTTAGATAATAGCAAAATCAGCAGAACAGTTTCTGCAACTTAGAATTAAATTAAAAAATATAACATTGCCAAAATTGAGAACAAACTATGACACAGATGATAAAAATGATGAAGAAACAGATACTAGAGTTTGTGTTAGATTTATTGACAGTTTTCAGTTTTTACCCGGCAGTCTTGATAATTTGTGAAACGGTTTAAGAAAGGAAAATAGTCCTGGTTTTACAATTGTTGAACAATGTTTAAAAAAAACATTACCTGATTTTGGTAATGATGATACGGAATTGCTGCTAGCTAAAATTCCATTTCCATTTTCTTATTTAACATAATCAGTTGTTTTAGAAGAAGGTCATAAAATACCTGCACGCAATTGGTTTAATAATGATCTGACAGGTGAAAAAATTTCTGATTCTGATTGGAATACAGTTTAGGAAATTATTAAAAAGTTTAAAATAAAAGATTTCAAATGCTATTGCGAAATTTATACTATTCTCGATTCAGCATTGTTAGCAGTTGTTTGGGAACAATTTTGTAAAACTGGAGTAGAAGTTTACGGGCTTGATCCTACATATAAATGCACTACAAGCGGTTATGGATGGTGTAGTTTTTTATATTCCACAAAAGTTTGTATTGATGTTATCAAAGATAAAAAAATGTATTGTATAGTGCGAGAGGTATTCGTGGTGGAATATGCATTTCGACGCAAAAAATGACAAGAGCAAATAATGAGAGAGCCTTAGGGGATAAATATGATCCTAATGTTACACGTAACCATCTTTTATATGTTGATTTGAATAGTTTGTATGCTCACTCTATGCCTTATAAATTTCCGATAGGGGATTTTCAGTGGGAAGATCCTGAAATGCTTAAACGTTTACCTTGGCACGATCCGTCGTTAGGTGAGTTGGAAGATAAAGGTTACATATTAACTGTTGATTTGGAATATCCGTTAGATGTACAGCGCAAACCCGTGGATTTACCATTGTGTCCTGAACGTAGGCAGGTTTAGTTAGAGGAAATATCAGAACAACAGTCTAAAGATATGAAAAAACTTAGGACAACTGAAAAATCATTTGTTTCACAACCAAAACTAATGCTAACTTGTTATGATAAGAAAGAGTATACTGTACATTTTAAGTCCTTACAATATTATCTTTTAATGGGAATGAAATTTAAAAAAATCCACACTGGTTTTAGTTTCAAAGAAACACGGTTTATAAAACTATATATTGAAAAAAATTTAGAACTAAGAAAAAATGCAAAAACTGTATCAAAAAAGAATTTTAGTAAGCTAATGTCAAACTCAATTTATGGAAAGTTTTTACAGTCGGACAAAAATCTAATAGAAATCAAGTTTTTTTCCTCTAGAGCGCAAGCTATTAGGCATCTTGCCTCTGAAAGGTGTGTGGATTTTAAATTTTTATCTGAGAATCTAAGTGTATTTGTGTTTAAACCTAAAGTTTTTAAAATGAAAAAACCCATTTCAGGGGGGTTTGCTTGTTTGGAATACTCAAAAGTATTTTTTATTCTGGCTTTTATCAAAAATTAAAACAGGTCTTTGGTGAAGATCTAACACACGGGCTATATTATGATACTAATTCAGCAATTATAAATGTGGAAGACCCTGATGATAAGTTTTTTCCTAATCTAATTAAAAACAAAAACTTTTTTTGCTTTAGTAAAATTTCATCAAATCACGAATTTTTTAAGAAACATTTACATTTACCAGAACTAAGATTATGTAACAAAGCTATTTCCGGTTTGTGGAAGATTGAATCTTTAGATGTTGCAATGTTGTGTTCACTTAAACCAAAGCAGTACGCGTTGAAATATTTTATGACACTAGTGAACTAAAATGTAAAGGTTTACCCGCTAGAAGTTTAAAAAGATGTAATGCGGATACTTATGCTGACGTCATAAATAATAAAGAGATTGTAACTCTAGGTGTAGATTTAATTAGATTCAAGAATCATAGACTATATCGCATGCATGTCGATAAGTTAGCGTTTTATTATCTAGATGTAAGTAGATGTTATCCAGATTCTAACAATATAAATTATAGTTTACCGTTTGGTCATTATAAATTAACAAAACGTTCGAGACCAGAATAAAACAATAGATACACTTATAAAATATACTAATTTTTCCAAATAAACGATTGCACTTGTGGTAATTTTTTGTATTGTAAACATACTTTTGTAATTATATATAGTTTTATTCAAAATTAAAATATTAATAACTATAATTGTAATAACTATTTTATAATTAGAAAATATTATTATTATCGCTTGTTGTATTATCCAAAAATTTATAAAACAATTGATTGTTGTGTTTGTAATAATTTTGTATATTTTGAAATTAATTATTGTAGTCACATTAAGTTTTATCAGAAATATAAAAATAGTTCATACAATTATAAATATAAGTTGATAAAAACAAAGATTATGACAAAAAAACTGAATATTAAGAAGTATGTTAGTTAGTTTAAAAGCATTCTAAAAATAAAATATAAAAACATTTGTTAGTTTTTACCTTTTTTTAATTATTCCAAGAACGTTTGTAAAACATTTAAAATAATTCTGAGAAAGTTTGACAAGTCTGTGTCTATTGTTGAAATAAACAAAAGTTCTAAGATTTTTTGTTAACGTTTCTAGATTATTCTTAAAACTTTTGAATCAAATCATATTTTTTAATGTAAAAACCTTGACTTGTTTGTATGAAGGGTCTGATTCACACGAATTCTGGTTTATACACAAACAAAAACTTGCATCTGTCAAGCTACAAATTGTTTTTAATCACATCATTGGAGATTATCAATTATTGGTAAATTCACCTGTTCCTGCTGTTGTTTCAACAAAATATGGGAAATTTCCTAGCTCAAATATTGATTTAGATGTTTCCGAGATGAAAAATTAGATTGAGTTTATTGATATGGTTCAGAAATAATTTTAAAAAACTTTAACTTTGTAACATAATAATTACATTTTAAGATGCTAAGTTAATTGTATGAAATAAATTAAGTATTGCAAACTAATTTTTTGTTTATTGTAAAAAAATATAATAACATTGTGTAAAAATTGAAATAAAAATATAATTTAAATGAAAAATGAAATGTGTTTGTGTATTTTTACTATTCGTGTTTATATATTATATAATATAACACAAACTTGTAAAAACATTATTTATTAAATAAAACTATGACAAAATTGATAATATTTTTGTGGTATTGTGCTTCAACACGTGTGAGATAGTTATGTTTTTACTTATATGTTCGTGTAATTTCTGTGAATTAAAACTTTAAAACTTGTACAACGCACATTAGTAAAGGTAATTTTATAATAACATGGGATTGTCCGCGTGGTTAATGAACACGTTGTTGCGTCAGTCTGTTGTATTCCTAATTCCACGCCCTTTAACCCACTTTATAATATTATTGTGAAAAAAACCAATTTTTATTTGAAATTATTGTTTTCTTTATTCAAAATGTTCTGGCAAAATAAATTTTTGATTTTGGTTTTTCATTTTTCTAATTAATTAAAAAAAACATTTACATAATAACTTCGGCTGAATAATAAATTAAAAATGCCTTGCAAATTGGTTGCCTGTAGCAATCAAATTACGTAAAGGAACATTAATTAACCCTGCTTAAAGGACTCTTTTTCGTAGTACCATTTTGGTGGTTCACATAATTTGTGGAAGACACATAAAATGCGTTATGTGGCATATCGCTCTGGGTGCATGACAATTACCTTTAAGGGGTTTTTTTTACAACTGTCGGTAGCGGTAGTGTTACAAATAAAGAGATATTATATCCCATATATTTTGTTCGAGGATATCAAAACATCCGGTCTTTGCATTATGAAGGCACTGTGATAATATAATTATAAGTATTTTATATACATAATAATTATAACCTACCAAGTTTCATTCTGTTGGCATGAAAAAAATGTGAAAAAGTAAAAGCAGATTTTTAATACAATCCAGGTAATGGGGCTGTTAATGCCCGAAAAGGAAACATTTTTTATATTTAGCTTTATGTTTTAGGTAAAATCCGTAAAATAAGATGAAAAACGAGGCTATGATGAAAGCGATGACCGTTACCGGTAAATGTTTAGGAAATTCGCTGGAAGTCATCTGTATTTATCTAGTTAGGTAGGGAGACGAAGACATCGTTTCCGTTTCTGACTAACAAAGTAGATAGACGATGTATTAACATAAAATAAAAGACAACTTTATTCAAAAATAAACTTGACACTGTCCTCCAATGAGGATAGCCTAAAAGACTCAGTATACGTAACAGAACTTTTCATACACAATAATGTAATTTATGATTGCTTATATATTAGGGAACTAGTTTTCAAATTAAGTAATGCATGGAGAATACAAATGATGCACACAAATTTGTACCGATTTCTTGAGAACGGATGTTACTATATCTTCAATCAATGTGACTGGTAGACACTGAGATTTCAAGAAATCTATAATGAACGTTGAAATAGTACCTCTAGCACCAATATAAAGTCCTATAACCTGAATATCAACGAGCCCTAATTTTTCTTGGAAATAAGGGATGCATGGATCATAATGTGATTTCTTCTCTTGATTAACTGATTCTGCCTGATTCACATCATTTTGCTCCATTTTAATTGTTGGATCCAGAATAAATCCTTTCCGCGATTTTTTGTTGTAAGCAATAATGTTCACTCGCTTTGAGCCATTGCCAGTACATACAGCTTCCTGAAGAACTTTCCAGCCAAGTTTTTCAATGGATTCAGCAAGTAAGCGTCTAACAGCATGATGTCGATTGTTACGTAGCAACTCACCCCGCGGACAAGATCCAAGGATATGACCTAATGTTTCTGACTCACTGCAGCCATGACGGCAGACGGCAGCGGAATGATCCTTGGTCAGGCCGTGGGATGGCATTGACGGGCATAACATTTCCAACCATTTTGATAGCATTGACCCATTCGGAGGAAGAAAGTCCATTTTTAGAATGAATCCATTTATTTGCGTAAGGCCATTCCTGAAACGGAATGACACCTTGCCCCTTTTTCGGTAATTTGCACCACGCTTCATATTCCAGTAATCGCAAATGTTCACGAATAAACTTACTTTTCTTACCACGGACCTCCTCCAGATTTACTCTAACATCATCCGGAATTCCAAGGAAGTCTAGACACTTTGAACGTTCTGTTTCCAAATCTTTAACTTCCAGAATTAAAGAATGCTGCAATGCCAACAAAATGTTAGTGGCATTAAAATTTTGAATTCCCGCTTTCCACTTTGTTCGTATAAGCCCCAACCCTTTTACCTTCGTACTTGAGTATAGCATGTTTGTTGGAGTACTAGAGGGTAACATGATAATTTCCTTGGTTGCACTTCGAATTATTTTGTCGATTGCGTCTAGGAACTTTGTAGATAGCTTGATAAGTGGAGCGCTTTGGAAAGGTTAAATGAGCGTTGGCCATAGGTAGTCTTTCAGAACTTTCAACTTCTGATCTGGCCGAAGCATAGGAGAAGCTACTAATTTTTCGAGCCTACTACTAAATTTTTCGGCACATTTAGATGCATCAAAAACAATTTCATCAGAAAATGTCACGCCTAAGTACTTGATCGTATCATTAGGTCCAATACAAGAGACAAAGGTGTTTGGAGCCAGTTCTTATGGATCTTCACACAGCACTCCTTTGACTACGCTGATTGCTGCACTTTTTAGCGGATTCATTTGAAGCCCAATTTGAGCCAAGGATTTAGTACTTTGCTGGTATAGCTCAATTGCCATCCATTCCTCATTGTGAAATAAATTTGAAATTAATGGGTTAAGGTCATCCAGAACCTGTTGACGATGAACGTCTGGGGGACTACTCGTTATATGTTTCTTAAGCCCTCGTTTCTTAAAGCTACGATTGCAATAAGGCTCGCTTCCCTTAAGCATAATAATATGAAGATTTGTTATAGGCAAAAGCGGGTCAAGTCCATTAAATGATGTTTCGAAAAATCGGATAAGTCCACCTAAAAGATTCATTTTTGATTTAAATTTGATTTTATGATTTTCAAGTGTTTTCGTAGTTTGTAGAACACAATTGCCGTGCACAAATGTTTTTAAGCAAGAAAAAGATTAAAAGTTCAAAAAAACGTTTGGTTTCACTTTTTACGATTAAAATTTCATCTCACGGACTTTTGACTCCACGTTATGCATTTTGAGAAAGACGGAAAAAGTCCACAAATTAAAATTTTGAAAAATTCTAAACAAATTCCAGAGTGAGTCTATAGATTTATGAAACTACATATGTAACAACGCTTCGTCAGTTGGTGTATCTTTTTAGTATCATAAGGCCTTCATTCAGGGCCGGTTTTAGGGTATTTGGCGCCTCATGCGAGTACATTGGCAGCGCCCTACAATTTTCAAATTACTGGTAGCAATTAAATAGGATGTGTAGTCTAGATATTTATCTGTTTGTGATAAAAGACGGACATCAATCAGTTTGCTTGGAGGCCGGACATCTATCAGTTTGTTTAAAGGCCGGACAACTATCAGTTTGCTTGAACGTCGGACACGATCAGTTTGCTTGAAGGCCGGACATCTATCAGTTTGTTTGAAGGCCGGAAAACTATCAGTTTGCTTGAACGCCGGACACGTATCAGTTTCCTTAAAGGCCGGACATCAATCAGTTTGCTTAAACGCCGGACACCATTAGCTTGCTTGAAGGCCGGACATCTATCAGTTTGCTTGAACGTCAGACATATATCAGTTTTCCTATAAAATCAGACAGCTATCAGTTTGCTTGAATTCCGGACATCAATCAGTTTGATTTAACGCCGGACACTATCGGTTTGCTTGAAGCCCGGACAACTATTAGTTTGCTTGCACTTCAGACATATATCAGTTTGCTTATAAATTCGGGCAGCTTTTAGTTTGCTTTAAGACCGGACATCTATCAGTTTTTTTAAAAATCGGACAGCTATCAGTTTGCTTTAGGGCCGGACATCTATAGGTATGCTTAAATGTCAGACATATATCAGTTTTTTTAAAAATCGGACAGCTATCAGTTTGCTTTAGGGCCGGACATCTATAGGTATGCTTGAATGTCAGACATATATCAGTTTCCTTTTAAAATCGGACAGCTATCAGTTTGCTTGAATTCCGGACATCAATCAGCTTGCTTGAACGCCGGACACTATCGGTTTGCTTGAACGCCGGACACTACCGGTTTGCTTAAAGGCCGGACATCTATCAGTTTGCATGAATGCCAGATATCTATAATTTTTCTTATATAGTCAGACATATCAGTTTGCTTAAAGGCCAGACATCAATTAGTATCCTTACGTACTAGGACGTTTATCAGTTTGATTGAAGGCCAGAAATCTATAAGATTTCCTATATGGTCGGACAGCGATCAGCTCGCTTGAAGGTTAGACATCTAGCAGTATTTATATATAGTCTGACATCTAATTATCAGTTTGCTTGTTATCTACATAATTTACCGGAATTTTGAAAATTTTGCAATAGTTGACCAATTTCGTCGAGCCGTATATCATTTGAAAGGTAATCACTAGTAGAATTCAAATAATGGAATGCGCCTCCATTATAACAAAATGTTTTCAAGATAACGGTCTTTTTTAATGCTGCCTAAAATGTGTTGTATGGGCCACAATCAAAAAACAAAAAAAGGGTGTTTGCTTATTTTTGAAGAGCTTTCAAATTCAAACCGCCATATTTTGCTGTTAGGGCTGCCATTAAACAAGGGCGTTAACTATACATATTTTTAGTAATTAAATGGCTTGTAGTTCTATGACAACCAACTTGCGACGGACGAAGGTTTTATAAATTTATTTGTCAATTATTACAAGTAAGTACTTTGCATTTATTACGTTTTAATATTTTGAGAATGTTTTATTATAGGAAAACAAAAATGGTATTAGTGTGATAAAAGCCTTTGCTTGCACAAAATTGCATACTGAAGCAATAATGTCATGTTTTTCGTTCAAACCCGAGCAAATTAAAAACTTGTAAAAATTTAGCTGACAAGGATCCAAAAATAATTCAGTGATCAGCACATAATTGGAAAAAAGGCACTTTAAGCGCTCAACGATTAAAATTGCGTAATCTTCGAAAATGATTTTCATAATTAACTACTTGACATCTGGAATCATTGCAACCGGAGTCTTAGCTGCAATTTCCCCTACTAGTTCTGGTACGCACTCATTCAAAATTATTAAGTTAAAAATTATAATTTGAAAATATGAATTGTAAACAATTCACGTAACAGGTCTTACGTGCTACGGCTGTGTGTATTCTGATCGCCCAGAGGAGGCTGCCAAGACTGAAAAAGAATTTAATGTACCGTACACCCCCAAGTGTCTTAAACCTGAGGAGGAAAATGCCCCGTTGGAGGGCTGCAATGCAACTGAATTATCGGGTGTGACTAACAGGGATTTTATGCGATCTTCTAAATCCGAGTTAGGAGAGGGCGACGGAGTTAGTGTGAATTCGGGGAAA
>CATKUY010000206.1:0-7500 GCA_949802685.1 Dicyrtomina minuta
GCCACCCGTGGCAATCGGTTAAGACAACCACGAACGAACCAACAAAATCGTCCGGGCAAACAGTAAACACCGCAAGGTGCACCGCCCGCCCGAAACCGAGATCCAACTACGAGCTTTTTAACCGCAACAACTTTAATATACGCTATTGGAGCTGGAATTACCGCGGCTGCTGGCACCAGACTTGCCCTCCAATAGATCCTCGTTAAAGGATTTAAAGTGTACTCATTCCGATTACGGAGCCTCGTATGAGTTCCGTATCGTTATTTTTCGTCACTACCTCCCCGTGCCGGGAGTGGGTAATTTGCGCGCCTGCTGCCTTCCTTGGATGTGGTAGCCGTTTCTCAGGCTCCCTCTCCGGAATCGAACCCTGATTCCCCGTTACCCGTTACAACCATGGTAGGCGCATAACCTACCATCGACAGTTGATAAGGCAGACACTTGAAAGATACGTCGCCGGTACGAGACCATGCGATCAGCAAAGTTATTCAGAGTCACCAATTGTACGAGCCCGAAGACCCGATTGGCTTTGATCTAATAAAAGCACTCCTTCCACGAGGGTTGGAGTTCATTGCATGTATTAGCTCTAGAATTACCACAGTTATCCAAGTAGTAAGTGCGATCTAAGGAACCATAACTGATGTAATGAGCCATTCGCGGTTTCACTTTATTTTCGCTTGAACTTAGACATGCATGGCTTAATCTTTGAGACAAGCATATGACTACTGGCAGGATCAACCAGGTAGCTTAATACAATTCACTTTAAAAGTAAATGCATTTTTTTATATTTTCTGTCAAATCTACTCAAGGCGAAGCGGACTCGAAAATCCTCAAAGTGTACAACACAAACATTTTTTGTACGGCTTCTACTTAAGAACTGCTCAACGTCACTTTTTTAATTTGACAGGCACACAATCCCCAGTTAAGAAGAGTTGTGCTTTATTTTTATTTTGGAAACAAAATTTTTATTTTGACAATCGAAACCATAAAATTCAAAGTCGGGGCGTAGCGCCTAGTACAAAGAACATTGTTCCACAAGTCAAATATTTTGTTCACACATGATTTCATCCAAACCATCGTGTTTTCAGCCCATGTAAAGACTTTCTCGAGTTGTAAAAATTTTACTAGCTCGGAGATTTACGAAGGAACATATCAGAACCACACTGTCTCATTAACCGTGAAAATACTCAGTTAAAAGAAACGCTGCTGTGAGGTTTAAGTTAAATTATCAAGCAACAAGTAGTTCTACCCCGCAGGGAAACATCTTAGTAAACTTGAAATTTGGTCGGAGGTCTTTTTAAGACTCACACCACAAGGTTTTTAGCCCGGGTGCGATCCCCTCCTCTGTGAATTTGCAACTTGAAGCCACCAATTTAACGGCTCGCTTTCGTCGTACACTTTTTACAGAACCCGCAATTCCTTCCACAAATAATTCCAATTCACGGTCAATCAAGTCAGCACGACAACTACCATTTTTACTTTTGTAACATTTGTAGATAGCGGCTGCATGATTTGAATTATCATGTTTCAGGGGTAACCCAATCTCACCAGGGTTTCCAACGGTGACGAAGACAGATCGCATTACCTCGATATACGTCTTCTGTGATTTCAAAAATTCGTGATAGAAACCCCATCAAAAGCCAAAGGCAAAAATTTTGTCATGGCTCACAGCAACAGGTTACTACCAAATGTGAACTTTTTACAAATCACGGAGTGGCACGCCAACATTTTACTTTTAGGCATACATCAGAAATGTAATCAACGCAAAAAATTTCCCCCGCACTATCAACCTATCCGTACTTCGCTGTTACGCTCCCAGATCCGTCAATACTTTGGGAACGCTTTTCTCAGCCACATTGACTAAAGATACGCAGGTACACGATTTCACGTTTTTCCTCTCTCATGTCTATGTAATCGCCCTTAAACTACCTAACTATGATCCAAGCCCTATCTCTCAGCCAAAAACCTCCTATACCTTATACATTACGAGCCCGACGCAACCTCCGTCAAACACACCAAATTCCTAAAGATACAAAAAGTCAATTTTACCCTCATCGAGTTGTCCATACAACCCCATGTTGAACGAAAATGCGATATGCTCACAAACCCCATTTCCATCCCATGTAATTTTCGACTCACACATAGACCCCTCCAAAAAGAAACATAAAATTTTTCAATCACCAAAATATTTCTATGTTTTTTAACATGGCCGTAAATGAGAGCCGGGCGCAACCCCCAGGATCCAAATTTTGTCATTTTCAACTTTTTTTAAAACTTTTGATTTTTGGACCAAGTCGGGAAAAATTGAGCATTTGTGTATTAGTATGAAAAATGATAGCGCTATGTTTTTACATTGTAATACACAAATGCTCAACTTTTCCCAGGTCTGTCACTTTTCGACACTAAAAATATTTTTTAAAACTTTTGGTTTTTGGACCAAGTCGGGAAAAAATGAGCATTTGTGTATTAGTATGAAAAATGATAGCGCTATGTTTTTACATTGTAATACACAAATGCTCAACTTTTCCCAGGTCTGTCACTTTTCGACACTGAAAATATTTTTTAAAACTTTTGGTTTTTGGACCAAGTCGGGAAAAAATGAGCATTTGTGTATTAGTATGAAAAATGATAGCGCTATGTTTTTACATTGTAATACACAAATGCTCAACTTTTCCCAGGTCTGTCATTTTTCGACACTCAAAATATTTTTAAAAACTTTTGGCTTTTGGACCAAGTCGGGAAAAAATGAGCATTTGTGTATTAGTATGAAAAATGATAGCGCTATGTTTTTACATTGTAGTACACAAATGCTCAAGTTTTCCCAGGTCTGAGATTTTTCGACACTAAAAATATTTTTAAAAACTTTTGGTTTTTGGACCAAGTCGGTAAAAGATGAGCATTTGTGTATTATCATGAAAAATGATAGCACTGCAAGAAAATCCCATTTACAAGTTTTTTCAATTTTTGGATTTTTTTGGTAAAGTTTCAGATTTACAGCAAACTAGTGTATGGAATCCAACTAAGCATTTGGTGCACCAAACTGAAGTTTCAGAAAATTACTTATTCCAAAAAAATAAGTGAGTGTCAAAGTGAAGATTTTCAATCAAGCGCTGGTAAACGGCGGGAGTAAACCTCACTGTCTTAAGGTAGCCAAATGCCCCGTCATCAAATTAGTGACGCGCATAAACTGAAAAAAAATTGGTAAACGGCGGGAGCTTCCTTCACTGTCTTAAGGTAGCCAAATGCCTCGTCATGTAATTAGTGACGCGCATGAACTGAGATCGGAAAGAGTACATTGAAGATTGGGATCTGGCCATGTACACTTGCCAAACTTAAACATTCACAAGTTGGGAGAAACTGCCGTCAAGTACTAATTCCGATACGGTGCATTCAGAAATTCATGTTTCCACTCAATCAGGAAAAATAAAATTTTCGAGATCGGAAACAGTACATTGAAGATTGAGCTCTAACCATGCACACTTCTCACAAATCTCAAAACTACACGACCCGCAGAAAACTCCCTAGGACGACTAAATCTTACATGGCGAGTTCAAAAAAAGTAGTTTTGACTTGGTCAGACAAAATAAATTTTTCATGTTCCAGCCGTGCACAAGTCCAAATGTCAAAAATTTCCAAGTCGGGGCTAACTCCCTAGAACGACTAAGTTTGACATGGCGAGTTTAATGAAAGTTGTTTTGACTTGGTCGGCCACTATGAAATTTTCATGTTCTGGCCGTGCACAAGTCCAAATCTCAAAACTTCACGACCAGGGGGAAACTCCCAACGACGACTAATTCTAGCAAGGCGCGTTCAAAAAAAATAGTTTCAAGTCGATCGGACACGAAAATATTTTAGTGTCCCGGCCGTGCACAAGTCCAAATCTCAAAACTTCACGACCAGGGGGAAACTCCCGACGACGACTAATTCTAGCAAGGCGCACTTGAAAAAAATAGTTTTAAGTTGATCAGACACGAAAATATTTTGGTGTCCCGGCCGTGCACAAGTCCAAATCTCAAAACTTCACGAACATTGGGAAAACTCCCGGGGACGACTAATTCTAGCAAGGCGCACTCAAAAAAAATAGTTTCAAGTTAATCGGACACGAAAATATTTTGGTGTCCCGGCCGTGCACAAGTCCAAATCTCAAAACTTCACGACCAGGGGGAAACTCCCGAGGACGACTAATTCCGGCAAGGCGCGTTCAAAAATACAACTTTTAAGTCGATCCGACTCTGAAAAAAAAGTTTTGAAAATTTTTGGTTTTGGGTCGTCCCCAAGAGTTTCCTGCGGTCTGTCATTTGTAAACTCTGAAAAAAAAAGTTTAAAAAAATTTTGGTTTTGAGTCGTCCTCGGGAGTTCCCTGCGGTCTGTCATTTTTAAACTCTGAAAAAAAAAGTTTACAAAATTTTTGGTTTTGAGTCGTCCTCGGGAGTTCCCCGGGGTCTGTCATTTAAAAACTGAAAAAAAAAGTTCTGAAAATTTTTGGTTTTAAGGCGTCCTCGGGAGTTTCCCGCGGTCTGTCATTTTTAAACTCTGAAAAAAATATTTTTAAAACTTTTGGTTTTTGGACCAAGTCGGTAAAAAATAGGCATTTGTGTATTAGTATGAAAAATGATAGCACTATGTTTTTACATTGTAATACACAAATGCTCAACTTTTCCCAGGTCTGTCACTTTTCGACACTGAAAATATTTTTTAAAACTTTTGGTTTTTGGACCAAGTCGGGAAAAAATGAGCATTTGTGTATTAGTATGAAAAATGATAGCGCTATGTTTTTACATTGTAATACACAAATGCTCAACTTTTCCCAGGTCTGTCATTTTTCGACACTCAAAATATTTTTAAAAACTTTTGGCTTTTGGACCAAGTCGGGAAAAAATGAGCGTTTGTGTATTAGTATGAAAAATGATAGCGCTATGTTTTTACATTGTAGTACACAAATGCTCAAGTTATCCCAGGTCTGAGATTTTTCGACACTAAAAATATTTTTAAAAACTTTTGGTTTTTGGACCAAGTCGGGGAAAAATGAGCATTTGTGTATTAGTATGAAAAATGATAGCGCTATGTTTTTACATTGTAATACACAAATGCTCAACTTTTCCCAGGTCTGTCATTTTTCTACTCTGAAAATATTTTTGAAAAGTTTTGGTTTTTGGACCAAGTCGGGGAAAAATGAGCATTTGTGTATTAGTATGAAAAATGATAGCGCTATGTTTTTACATTGTAATACACAAATGCTCAACTTTTCCCAGGTCTGTCATTTTTCTACTCTGAAAATATTTTTGAAAAGTTTTGGTTTTTAGACCAAGTCGGGAAAAATTGAGCATTTGTGTATTAGTATACAAAATGATAGCAGTGCATGAAAATCCCATTTACAAGATTTTTGGATTTTTGGATTTTTTTGGTAAAGTTTTAGATTTACAGTAAACTGGTGAATGGAGTCTAACTAAGCCTTTGGTGCACCAAACTGAAGTTTCAGAAGATTACTTATTCCAAAAAAATAAGTGAATGTCAAAGTGAAGATTTTCAATCAAGCGCTGGTAAACGGCGGGAGTAAACCACACTGTCTTAAGGTAGCCAAATGCCCCGTCATCAAATTAGTGACGCGCATGAACCGAGATGGGAAAGAGTACATTTAACATTGGAATCTGGCCATGTACCATTGCCAAACTTAAACATTCACAAGTTGGGAGAAACTGCCGTCAAGTACTAATTCCGATACGGCGCATTCAGAAATTCATGTTTCCACTCAATCAGGAAAAATAAAATTTTCGAGATGGGAAAGAGTACATTGAACATTGGGCTCTAACCATGCACACTTCTCACAAATCTCAAAACTACACGACCCGCAGGAAACTCCCTAGGACGACTAAATCTTACATGGCGAGTTCAAAAAAAGTAGTTTTGACTTGGTCGAACAAAATAAATTTTTCATGTTCCAGCCGTGCACAAGTCCAAATGTCAGAAATTTCCAAGTCGCGGCTAACTCCCTAGAACGACTAAGTTTGACATGGCGAGTTCAAAAAAAGTGGTTTCGATTTGGTCGGCCAAAATATTTTTTTCATGTCCCGGCCGTGCCGCCGTGCACAACTCTAAATCTCAAAAATATCCAAACTGGGGAAAACTCCCTAGAACGACTTTTCTCATGTAAAATATTTTTGCACTCTGAAAACTTTTAGTTTTGGTTCAGTGTCGCGAGTTTTCAAGCATTTGTGTATTAGTATGTAAAAGGATAGGGCATGTGTAAAATATTCATTTTTTAGCCTTCCAAACTTGCAGAGCAGAAAAAACTTAGTGTGTGTGTAATGTACGTTTACCATAGAGTAGTATTAACTACAAGACTGAAAATGTCAAAGTGAAGATTTTCAATCAAGCGCTGGTAAACGGCGGGAGTAAACCTCACTGTCTTAAGGTAGCCAAATGCCCCGTCATCAAATTAGTGACGCGCATAAACTGAAAAAAAATTGGTAAACGGCGGGAGCTTCCTTGACTGTCTTAAGGTAGCCAAATGCCTCGTCATGTAATTAGTGACGCGCATGAACCGAGATCGGAAAGAGTACATTGAACATTGGGCTTCAGCCATGCACACTTCCAAATAACTCTAACACTTACCAAATCAGGTGAAACTCCCTAGGACGACTAAATCTTACATGGCGAGTTCAAATGAAGTGGTTTCAACCTAATTGACAAAAATAATTTTTTATGTTCTAGTCGTGCACAAGTCCAAATCTCAAAAATTTCCAAGTCGGGGCTAACTCCCTAGAACGACTAAGTTCAACATGGCGAGTTCAATAAAAGTTGTTTTGACTTGGTCGGTCGCTATGAAATTTTCATGTTCTGGCCGTGCACATGTCCAAACCTCAAAACTTCACGATCAGGGGGAAACTCCCGAGGACGACTGATTTCAGCAAGGCGCATTCAAAAATAATAGTTTCAAGTCGATCGGACACAGAAATATTTTGGTGTCCCCGCCGTGCACAAGTCCAAATCTCAAAACTTCACGACCAGGGGGAAACTCCCGAGGGTGACTAATTCCGGCAAGGCGCAGTCAAAAATAATAGTTTCAAGTCGATCGGACACAACAATATTTTGTTGTCCTGGCCGTGCACAAGTCCAAATCTTAAAAACATCCAAACCGGGGGAAACTCCCTACATCGACTAATTCCGTGACGGCGGATTCAAAAAAATTAGTTTTAACTTGGTCGGCCAAAATAAATTTTTCATGTTCTGGCCGTGCACAAGTCCAAATCTTTAAAAAATCCAAACCGGGAGTAACTCCGTAGGAGGACTAAGTTTGACTTGGGGACTTCAAAAAAACTTGTTACAAGTTGATTGGCTTGAATATAATTTTCATGTCCCGGCCGTGCACAAGTCCAAATCTCAAAAACATCCAAACCGGGGGTAACTCCCTAGGACGACTAAGTTTGACATGGGGACTTCAAAAAAATTAGTTTCAACTTGGTCGGCCAAAATAAAATTTTCATGTTTGAGCTGTGCACACGT
>CATKUY010000206.1:12500-22500 GCA_949802685.1 Dicyrtomina minuta
CAATTCTGAACAGAGCCAAAAGAGTTCTGACCGCCAACCAGTACGTACAACATGCTACGGTTACCCGTCCACATATCGCAAGTACCCTGCTCGTCCAAACCCTTGACCGCGTCAAACGCCTGTTCGCTCCACAACGACCACAAAAGTATTTGGTAACCAAGACTCAAACCACAAGGATTTGCAGATCCTCAGAACCTAAAATACCATATTAGTCGCATGCAACCCGGATGATAGAGAGAAATGCGGCGCACTCCCAGCAAATCAAAAAGTACACATCAGTCAAACCCCGAAGGACTAACCTAACTCTGTACTCTCAGTCACTATGAAGTAAGCCTGAATCTCCCATCAATACTTGCAAGTTCTGCCCGCTTACCCCCGAGAGGTTTCACGTACTATTGAACTCTCTCTTCAAAGTTCTTTTCAACTTTCCCTCACGGTACTTGTTCGCTATCGGTCTCGTGGTCATATTTAGCCTTAGATGGAGTTTACCACCGGATTTGGGCTGCACTCCCAAGCAACCCGACTCTACGGACAAGACGCACTGTACAACAAAATCATCGTACGGGCCTAGCACCCTCCATGGGCGATGGCCCCGTTCAAGAGGGACTTGGATGATCATTACGTACAGGCAATGTCTCGTCCCAAACGCCACATGTCTTGACATCCGTGGGATATCAGATTCAGCGCTGGGCTTATTCCTTTTCGCTCGCCGTTACTAAGGAAATCCTTGTTAGTTTCTTTTCCTCCGCTTATTAATATGCTTAAATTTAGCGGGTAATCTTGCCTGCTCTGAGGTCGCAAGTATGATAAATAATTTTTCAGTTTTGAAAAATTTTATCTAATGTAAACTTTGTGGCTAGTAGCAAAACACCAGCACAGTCTAGCAATAAGAGAACTGGAGAAGCCTTTAACTAGATTCGCACAAGTACATTAACATTCTAACCAAGCTTACTCAGTCCTGAGAAAATATAAAATTTTCCAGTTGTGAGACAAACCCGGCGATTAGTACCAACAACAATCAAGTTGTATGGCAACTTTGAGTTTTGTTTCATATCCGACCCTCAGCCAGACATGGCCTGAAATTTATTTCAGGCCGCCATATGCGTTCAAAACGTCGGTGTTCATGTGTCCTGCAGTTCACACGTCTGCACGCAGTTAGCTGCGTTCTTCATCGACCCACGAGCCGAGTGATCCACCACTCGAGGTTGATATTTTATATCTTTTATTTTTTTTGTATGAAACTTTTTACAGTTTATAGGCTTTGCTCTCCTCCCTTTTCATATGAGGAGAGCTTTTTTCTGTTGGATTTGAACTCGAGAGAACATTGTCATTTTTCCTCTCATGTTCACAGAAAAAATCTTTGTTTTACGTAAAGTACACACTGGTACAGCACGTTACACTAGTCACATAAAATTTACATTTTTGACTTTGTGTAAAATTTTTACTCCGGCAGTAAACCCCCACAACGTCAAGAACATATTTGAAAAACTTTTGTAATTCACAAAATCCAAGACATTTTTTACAGGGAGTTACACCGAGCATTTATTTTATTTTTAAAAACTTTTATAAAGTTTTTATTTTTTAAGTTCGGTAATGATCCTTCCGCAGGTTCACCTACGGAAACCTTGTTACGACTTTTACTTCCTCTAAGTGATCAAGTTTGGGCATCTTTCCGATACAACGCCACGACCCGAAAGCCATCACGAAGATCAGTCCGAAGTCCTCACTAAATCACTCGATCGGTAGTAGCGACGGGCGGTGTGTACAAAGGGCAGGGACGTAATCGACGCAAGCTTATGACTCGCGCCTACTGGGAATTCCTCGTTCATGGGGAATAATTGCAATCCCCAATCCCCATCACGAAGGAGGTTCAACGGGTTTCCCAGCCCTTTCGGGTCGGGAACACACGCTGATTCCTTCAGTGTAGCGCGCGTGCAGCCCAGAACATCTAAGGGCATCACAGACCTGTTATTGCTCATTCTCGTGCGGCTATACGCCGCCCGTCCCTCTAAGAAGCTGCGGTGGACCCACAAAGAGATCCACCGTCTAGTTAGTAGGCCAGAGTCTCGTTCGTTATCGGAATTAACCAGACAAATCGCTCCACCAACTAAGAACGGCCATGCACCACCACCCACCGAATCAAGAAAGAGCTCTCAATCTGTCAATCCTTCCGGTGTCCGGGCCTGGTGAGATTTCCCGTGTTGAGTCAAATTAAGCCGCAGGCTCCACTCCTGGTGGTGCCCTTCCGTCAATTCCTTTAAGTTTCAGCTTTGCAACCATACTTCCCCCGGAACCCAAACACTCTGGTTTCCCGGAGGCTGCCCGCCGAGTCATTCAATTAACGACGGCGGATCGCCGGTCGGCATCGTTTATGGTTAGAACTAGGGCGGTATCTGATCGCCTTCGAACCTCTAACTTTCGTTCTTGATTAATGAAAACATTCTTGGCAAATGCTTTCGCAGTAGTTCGTCTTGCGACGATCCAAGAATTTCACCTCTAACGTCGCAGTACGAATGCCCCCGTCTGTTCCTATTAATCATTACCTCGACTCCGAAAGCCAACGAAATAGAATCGAGATCCTATTCCATTATTCCATGCACTAATGTTCAGGCTGTAGCGCCTGCTTTGAGCACTCCAATTTTTTCAAAGTAAACGTGCTGGCCACCCGTGGCAATCGGTTAAGACAACCACGAACGAACCAACAAAATCGTCCGGGCAAACAGTAAACACCGCAAGGTGCACCGCCCGCCCGAAACCGAGATCCAACTACGAGCTTTTTAACCGCAACAACTTTAATATACGCTATTGGAGCTGGAATTACCGCGGCTGCTGGCACCAGACTTGCCCTCCAATAGATCCTCGTTAAAGGATTTAAAGTGTACTCATTCCGATTACGGAGCCTCGTATGAGTTCCGTATCGTTATTTTTCGTCACTACCTCCCCGTGCCGGGAGTGGGTAATTTGCGCGCCTGCTGCCTTCCTTGGATGTGGTAGCCGTTTCTCAGGCTCCCTCTCCGGAATCGAACCCTGATTCCCCGTTACCCGTTACAACCATGGTAGGCGCATAACCTACCATCGACAGTTGATAAGGCAGACACTTGAAAGATACGTCGCCGGTACGAGACCATGCGATCAGCAAAGTTATTCAGAGTCACCAATTGTACGAGCCCGAAGACCCGATTGGCTTTGATCTAATAAAAGCACTCCTTCCACGAGGGTTGGAGTTCATTGCATGTATTAGCTCTAGAATTACCACAGTTATCCAAGTAGTAAGTGCGATCTAAGGAACCATAACTGATGTAATGAGCCATTCGCGGTTTCACTTTATTTTCGCTTGAACTTAGACATGCATGGCTTAATCTTTGAGACAAGCATATGACTACTGGCAGGATCAACCAGGTAGCTTAATACAATTCACTTTAAAAGTAAATGCATTTTTTTATATTTTCTGTCAAATCTACTCAAGGCGAAGCGGACTCGAAAATCCTCAAAGTGTACAACACAAACATTTTTTGTACGGCTTCTACTTAAGAACTGCTCAACGTCACTTTTTTAATTTGACAGGCACACAATCCCCAGTTAAGAAGAGTTGTGCTTTATTTTTATTTTGGAAACAAAATTTTTATTTTGACAATCGAAACCATAAAATTCAAAGTCGGGGCGTAGCGCCTAGTACAAAGAACATTGTTCCACAAGTCAAATATTTTGTTCACACATGATTTCATCCAAACCATCGTGTTTTCAGCCCATGTAAAGACTTTCTCGAGTTGTAAAAATTTTACTAGCTCGGAGATTTACGAAGGAACATATCAGAACCACACTGTCTCATTAACCGTGAAAATACTCAGTTAAAAGAAACGCTGCTGTGAGGTTTAAGTTAAATTATCAAGCAACAAGTAGTTCTACCCCGCAGGGAAACATCTTAGTAAACTTGAAATTTGGTCGGAGGTCTTTTTAAGACTCACACCACAAGGTTTTTAGCCCGGGTGCGATCCCCTCCTCTGTGAATTTGCAACTTGAAGCCACCAATTTAACGGCTCGCTTTCGTCGTACACTTTTTACAGAACCCGCAATTCCTTCCACAAATAATTCCAATTCACGGTCAATCAAGTCAGCACGACAACTACCATTTTTACTTTTGTAACATTTGTAGATAGCGGCTGCATGATTTGAATTATCATGTTTCAGGGGTAACCCAATCTCACCAGGGTTTCCAACGGTGACGAAGACAGATCGCATTACCTCGATATACGTCTTCTGTGATTTCAAAAATTCGTGATAGAAACTCCATCAAAAGCCAAAGGCAAAAATTTTGTCATGGCTCACAGCAACAGGTTACTACCAAATGTGAACTTTTTACAAATCACGGAGTGGCACGCCAACATTTTACTTTTAGGCATACATCAGAAATGTAATCAACGCAAAAAATTTCCCCCGCACTATCAACCTATCCGTACTTCGCTGTTACGCTCCCAGATCTGTCAATACTTTGGGAACGCTTTTCTCAGCCACATTGACTAAAGATACGCAGGTACACGATTTCACGTTTTTCCTCTCTCATGTCTATGTAATCGCCCTTAAACTACCTAACTATGATCCAAGCCCTATCTCTCAGCCAAAAACCTCCTATACCTTATACATTACGAGCCCGACGCAACCTCCGTCAAACACACCAAATTCCTAAAGATACAAAAAGTCAATTTTACCCTCATCGAGTTGTCCATACAACCCCATGTTGAACGAAAATGCGATATGCTCACAAACCCCATTTCCATCCCATGTAATTTTCGACTCACACATAGACCCCTCCAAAAAGAAACATAAAATTTTTCAATCACCAAAATATTTCTATGTTTTTTAACATGGCCGTAAATGAGAGCCGGGCGCAACCCCCAGGATCCAAATTTTGTCATTTTCAACTTTTTTTAAAACTTTTGATTTTTGGACCAAGTCGGGAAAAATTGAGCATTTGTGTATTAGTATGAAAAATGATAGCGCTATGTTTTTACATTGTAATACACAAATGCTCAACTTTTCCCAGGTCTGTCACTTTTCGACACTAAAAATATTTTTTAAAACTTTTGGTTTTTGGACCAAGTCGGGAAAAAATGAGCATTTGTGTATTAGTATGAAAAATGATAGCGCTATGTTTTTACATTGTAATACACAAATGCTCAACTTTTCCCAGGTCTGTCACTTTTCGACACTGAAAATATTTTTTAAAACTTTTGGTTTTTGGACCAAGTCGGGAAAAAATGAGCATTTGTGTATTAGTATGAAAAATGATAGCGCTATGTTTTTACATTGTAATACACAAATGCTCAACTTTTCCCAGGTCTGTCATTTTTCGACACTCAAAATATTTTTAAAAACTTTTGGCTTTTGGACCAAGTCGGGAAAAAATGAGCATTTGTGTATTAGTATGAAAAATGATAGCGCTATGTTTTTACATTGTAGTACACAAATGCTCAAGTTTTCCCAGGTCTGAGATTTTTCGACACTAAAAATATTTTTAAAAACTTTTGGTTTTTGGACCAAGTCGGTAAAAGATGAGCATTTGTGTATTATCATGAAAAATGATAGCACTGCAAGAAAATCCCATTTACAAGTTTTTTCAATTTTTGGATTTTTTTGGTAAAGTTTCAGATTTACAGCAAACTAGTGTATGGAATCCAACTAAGCATTTGGTGCACCAAACTGAAGTTTCAGAAAATTACTTATTCCAAAAAAATAAGTGAGTGTCAAAGTGAAGATTTTCAATCAAGCGCTGGTAAACGGCGGGAGTAAACCTCACTGTCTTAAGGTAGCCAAATGCCCCGTCATCAAATTAGTGACGCGCATAAACTGAAAAAAAATTGGTAAACGGCGGGAGCTTCCTTCACTGTCTTAAGGTAGCCAAATGCCTCGTCATGTAATTAGTGACGCGCATGAACTGAGATCGGAAAGAGTACATTGAAGATTGGGATCTGGCCATGTACACTTGCCAAACTTAAACATTCACAAGTTGGGAGAAACTGCCGTCAAGTACTAATTCCGATACGGTGCATTCAGAAATTCATGTTTCCACTCAATCAGGAAAAATAAAATTTTCGAGATCGGAAACAGTACATTGAAGATTGAGCTCTAACCATGCACACTTCTCACAAATCTCAAAACTACACGACCCGCAGAAAACTCCCTAGGACGACTAAATCTTACATGGCGAGTTCAAAAAAAGTAGTTTTGACTTGGTCAGACAAAATAAATTTTTCATGTTCCAGCCGTGCACAAGTCCAAATGTCAAAAATTTCCAAGTCGGGGCTAACTCCCTAGAACGACTAAGTTTGACATGGCGAGTTTAATGAAAGTTGTTTTGACTTGGTCGGCCACTATGAAATTTTCATGTTCTGGCCGTGCACAAGTCCAAATCTCAAAACTTCACGACCAGGGGGAAACTCCCAACGACGACTAATTCTAGCAAGGCGCGTTCAAAAAAAATAGTTTCAAGTCGATCGGACACGAAAATATTTTAGTGTCCCGGCCGTGCACAAGTCCAAATCTCAAAACTTCACGACCAGGGGGAAACTCCCGACGACGACTAATTCTAGCAAGGCGCACTTGAAAAAAATAGTTTTAAGTTGATCAGACACGAAAATATTTTGGTGTCCCGGCCGTGCACAAGTCCAAATCTCAAAACTTCACGAACATTGGGAAAACTCCCGGGGACGACTAATTCTAGCAAGGCGCACTCAAAAAAAATAGTTTCAAGTTAATCGGACACGAAAATATTTTGGTGTCCCGGCCGTGCACAAGTCCAAATCTCAAAACTTCACGACCAGGGGGAAACTCCCGAGGACGACTAATTCCGGCAAGGCGCGTTCAAAAATACAACTTTTAAGTCGATCCGACTCTGAAAAAAAAGTTTTGAAAATTTTTGGTTTTGGGTCGTCCCCAAGAGTTTCCTGCGGTCTGTCATTTGTAAACTCTGAAAAAAAAAGTTTAAAAAAATTTTGGTTTTGAGTCGTCCTCGGGAGTTCCCTGCGGTCTGTCATTTTTAAACTCTGAAAAAAAAAGTTTACAAAATTTTTGGTTTTGAGTCGTCCTCGGGAGTTCCCCGGGGTCTGTCATTTAAAAACTGAAAAAAAAAGTTCTGAAAATTTTTGGTTTTAAGGCGTCCTCGGGAGTTTCCCGCGGTCTGTCATTTTTAAACTCTGAAAAAAATATTTTTAAAACTTTTGGTTTTTGGACCAAGTCGGTAAAAAATAGGCATTTGTGTATTAGTATGAAAAATGATAGCACTATGTTTTTACATTGTAATACACAAATGCTCAACTTTTCCCAGGTCTGTCACTTTTCGACACTGAAAATATTTTTTAAAACTTTTGGTTTTTGGACCAAGTCGGGAAAAAATGAGCATTTGTGTATTAGTATGAAAAATGATAGCGCTATGTTTTTACATTGTAATACACAAATGCTCAACTTTTCCCAGGTCTGTCATTTTTCGACACTCAAAATATTTTTAAAAACTTTTGGCTTTTGGACCAAGTCGGGAAAAAATGAGCGTTTGTGTATTAGTATGAAAAATGATAGCGCTATGTTTTTACATTGTAGTACACAAATGCTCAAGTTATCCCAGGTCTGAGATTTTTCGACACTAAAAATATTTTTAAAAACTTTTGGTTTTTGGACCAAGTCGGGGAAAAATGAGCATTTGTGTATTAGTATGAAAAATGATAGCGCTATGTTTTTACATTGTAATACACAAATGCTCAACTTTTCCCAGGTCTGTCATTTTTCTACTCTGAAAATATTTTTGAAAAGTTTTGGTTTTTGGACCAAGTCGGGGAAAAATGAGCATTTGTGTATTAGTATGAAAAATGATAGCGCTATGTTTTTACATTGTAATACACAAATGCTCAACTTTTCCCAGGTCTGTCATTTTTCTACTCTGAAAATATTTTTGAAAAGTTTTGGTTTTTAGACCAAGTCGGGAAAAATTGAGCATTTGTGTATTAGTATACAAAATGATAGCAGTGCATGAAAATCCCATTTACAAGATTTTTGGATTTTTGGATTTTTTTGGTAAAGTTTTAGATTTACAGTAAACTGGTGAATGGAGTCTAACTAAGCCTTTGGTGCACCAAACTGAAGTTTCAGAAGATTACTTATTCCAAAAAAATAAGTGAATGTCAAAGTGAAGATTTTCAATCAAGCGCTGGTAAACGGCGGGAGTAAACCACACTGTCTTAAGGTAGCCAAATGCCCCGTCATCAAATTAGTGACGCGCATGAACCGAGATGGGAAAGAGTACATTTAACATTGGAATCTGGCCATGTACCATTGCCAAACTTAAACATTCACAAGTTGGGAGAAACTGCCGTCAAGTACTAATTCCGATACGGCGCAATCAGAAATTCATGTTTCCACTCAATCAGGAAAAATAAAATTTTCGAGATGGGAAAGAGTACATTGAACATTGGGCTCTAACCATGCACACTTCTCACAAATCTCAAAACTACACGACCCGCAGGAAACTCCCTAGGACGACTAAATCTTACATGGCGAGTTCAAAAAAAGTAGTTTTGACTTGGTCGAACAAAATAAATTTTTCATGTTCCAGCCGTGCACAAGTCCAAATGTCAGAAATTTCCAAGTCGCGGCTAACTCCCTAGAACGACTAAGTTTGACATGGCGAGTTCAAAAAAAGTGGTTTCGATTTGGTCGGCCAAAATATTTTTTTCATGTCCCGGCCGTGCCGCCGTGCACAACTCTAAATCTCAAAAATATCCAAACTGGGGAAAACTCCCTAGAACGACTTTTCTCATGTAAAATATTTTTGCACTCTGAAAACTTTTAGTTTTGGTTCAGTGTCGCGAGTTTTCAAGCATTTGTGTATTAGTATGTAAAAGGATAGGGCATGTGTAAAATATTCATTTTTTAGCCTTCCAAACTTGCAGAGCAGAAAAAACTTAGTGTGTGTGTAATGTACGTTTACCATAGAGTAGTATTAACTACAAGACTGAAAATGTCAAAGTGAAGATTTTCAATCAAGCGCTGGTAAACGGCGGGAGTAAACCTCACTGTCTTAAGGTAGCCAAATGCCCCGTCATCAAATTAGTGACGCGCATAAACTGAAAAAAAATTGGTAAACGGCGGGAGCTTCCTTGACTGTCTTAAGGTAGCCAAATGCCTCGTCATGTAATTAGTGACGCGCATGAACCGAGATCGGAAAGAGTACATTGAACATTGGGCTTCAGCCATGCACACTTCCAAATAACTCTAACACTTACCAAATCAGGTGAAACTCCCTAGGACGACTAAATCTTACATGGCGAGTTCAAATGAAGTGGTTTCAACCTAATTGACAAAAATAATTTTTTATGTTCTAGTCGTGCACAAGTCCAAATCTCAAAAATTTCCAAGTCGGGGCTAACTCCCTAGAACGACTAAGTTCAACATGGCGAGTTCAATAAAAGTTGTTTTGACTTGGTCGGTCGCTATGAAATTTTCATGTTCTGGCCGTGCACATGTCCAAACCTCAAAACTTCACGATCAGGGGGAAACTCCCGAGGACGACTGATTTCAGCAAGGCGCATTCAAAAATAATAGTTTCAAGTCGATCGGACACAGAAATATTTTGGTGTCCCCGCCGTGCACAAGTCCAAATCTCAAAACTTCACGACCAGGGGGAAACTCCCGAGGGTGACTAATTCCGGCAAGGCGCAGTCAAAAATAATAGTTTCAAGTCGATCGGACACAACAATATTTTGTTGTCCTGGCCGTGCACAAGTCCAAATCTTAAAAACATCCAAACCGGGGGAAACTCCCTACATCGACTAATTCCGTGACGGCGGATTCAAAAAAATTAGTTTTAACTTGGTCGGCCAAAATAAATTTTTCATGTTCTGGCCGTGCACAAGTCCAAATCTTTAAAAAATCCAAACCGGGAGTAACTCCGTAGGAGGACTAAGTTTGACTTGGGGACTTCAAAAAAACTTGTTACAAGTTGATTGGCTTGAAT
>CATKUY010000206.1:27500-30000 GCA_949802685.1 Dicyrtomina minuta
AATTCCAAGTCTTGCCATGATCTCTCGTCAATTTGTAACAAGACAAATCTGTCATTTTTCTACTCTGAAAATATTTTTGAAAAGTTTTGGTTTTTGGACCAAGTCGGGGAAAAATGAGCATTTGTGTATTAGTATGAAAAATGATAGCGCTATGTTTTTACATTGTAATACACAAATGCTCAACTTTTCCCAGGTCTGTCATTTTTCTACTCTGAAAATATTTTTGAAAAGTTTTGGTTTTTAGACCAAGTCGGGAAAAATTGAGCATTTGTGTATTAGTATACAAAATGATAGCAGTGCATGAAAATCCCATTTACAAGATTTTTGGATTTTTGGATTTTTTTGGTAAAGTTTTAGATTTACAGTAAACTGGTGAATGGAGTCTAACTAAGCCTTTGGTGCACCAAACTGAAGTTTCAGAAGATTACTTATTCCAAAAAAATAAGTGAATGTCAAAGTGAAGATTTTCAATCAAGCGCTGGTAAACGGCGGGAGTAAACCACACTGTCTTAAGGTAGCCAAATGCCCCGTCATCAAATTAGTGACGCGCATGAACCGAGATGGGAAAGAGTACATTTAACATTGGAATCTGGCCATGTACCATTGCCAAACTTAAACATTCACAAGTTGGGAGAAACTGCCGTCAAGTACTAATTCCGATACGGCGCATTCAGAAATTCATGTTTCCACTCAATCAGGAAAAATAAAATTTTCGAGATGGGAAAGAGTACATTGAACATTGGGCTCTAACCATGCACACTTCTCACAAATCTCAAAACTACACGACCCGCAGGAAACTCCCTAGGACGACTAAATCTTACATGGCGAGTTCAAAAAAAGTAGTTTTGACTTGGTCGAACAAAATAAATTTTTCATGTTCCAGCCGTGCACAAGTCCAAATGTCAGAAATTTCCAAGTCGCGGCTAACTCCCTAGAACGACTAAGTTTGACATGGCGAGTTCAAAAAAAGTGGTTTCGATTTGGTCGGCCAAAATATTTTTTTCATGTCCCGGCCGTGCCGCCGTGCACAACTCTAAATCTCAAAAATATCCAAACTGGGGAAAACTCCCTAGAACGACTTTTCTCATGTAAAATATTTTTGCACTCTGAAAACTTTTAGTTTTGGTTCAGTGTCGCGAGTTTTCAAGCATTTGTGTATTAGTATGTAAAAGGATAGGGCATGTGTAAAATATTCATTTTTTAGCCTTCCAAACTTGCAGAGCAGAAAAAACTTAGTGTGTGTGTAATGTACGTTTACCATAGAGTAGTATTAACTACAAGACTGAAAATGTCAAAGTGAAGATTTTCAATCAAGCGCTGGTAAACGGCGGGAGTAAACCTCACTGTCTTAAGGTAGCCAAATGCCCCGTCATCAAATTAGTGACGCGCATAAACTGAAAAAAAATTGGTAAACGGCGGGAGCTTCCTTGACTGTCTTAAGGTAGCCAAATGCCTCGTCATGTAATTAGTGACGCGCATGAACCGAGATCGGAAAGAGTACATTGAACATTGGGCTTCAGCCATGCACACTTCCAAATAACTCTAACACTTACCAAATCAGGTGAAACTCCCTAGGACGACTAAATCTTACATGGCGAGTTCAAATGAAGTGGTTTCAACCTAATTGACAAAAATAATTTTTTATGTTCTAGTCGTGCACAAGTCCAAATCTCAAAAATTTCCAAGTCGGGGCTAACTCCCTAGAACGACTAAGTTCAACATGGCGAGTTCAATAAAAGTTGTTTTGACTTGGTCGGTCGCTATGAAATTTTCATGTTCTGGCCGTGCACATGTCCAAACCTCAAAACTTCACGATCAGGGGGAAACTCCCGAGGACGACTGATTTCAGCAAGGCGCATTCAAAAATAATAGTTTCAAGTCGATCGGACACAGAAATATTTTGGTGTCCCCGCCGTGCACAAGTCCAAATCTCAAAACTTCACGACCAGGGGGAAACTCCCGAGGGTGACTAATTCCGGCAAGGCGCAGTCAAAAATAATAGTTTCAAGTCGATCGGACACAACAATATTTTGTTGTCCTGGCCGTGCACAAGTCCAAATCTTAAAAACATCCAAACCGGGGGAAACTCCCTACATCGACTAATTCCGTGACGGCGGATTCAAAAAAATTAGTTTTAACTTGGTCGGCCAAAATAAATTTTTCATGTTCTGGCCGTGCACAAGTCCAAATCTTTAAAAAATCCAAACCGGGAGTAACTCCGTAGGAGGACTAAGTTTGACTTGGGGACTTCAAAAAAACTTGTTACAAGTTGATTGGCTTGAATATAATTTTCATGTCCCGGCCGTGCACAAGTCCAAATCTCAAAAACATCCAAACCGGGGGTAACTCCCTAGGACGACTAAGTTTGACATGGGGACTTCAAAAAAATTAGTTTCAACTTGGTCGGCCAAAATAAAATTTTCATGTTTGAGCTGTGCACACGTCCAAATCTCAAAACTTCACGACCTGGGGGAAACTCCCTAGAACGACTAATTCCGAC
>CATKUY010000206.1:35000-45000 GCA_949802685.1 Dicyrtomina minuta
CATGCTACGGTTACCCGTCCACATATCGCAAGTACCCTGCTCGTCCAAACCCTTGACCGCGTCAAACGCCTGTTCGCTCCACAACGACCACAAAAGTATTTGGTAACCAAGACTCAAACCACAAGGATTTGCAGATCCTCAGAACCTAAAATACCATATTAGTCGCATGCAACCCGGATGATAGAGAGAAATGCGGCGCACTCCCAGCAAATCAAAAAGTACACATCAGTCAAACCCCGAAGGATTAACCTAACTCTGTACTCTCAGTCACTATGAAGTAAGCCTGAATCTCCCATCAATACTTGCAAGTTCTGCCCGCTTACCCCCGAGAGGTTTCACGTACTATTGAACTCTCTCTTCAAAGTTCTTTTCAACTTTCCCTCACGGTACTTGTTCGCTATCGGTCTCGTGGTCATATTTAGCCTTAGATGGAGTTTACCACCGGATTTGGGCTGCACTCCCAAGCAACCCGACTCTACGGACAAGACGCACTGTACAACAAAATCATCGTACGGGCCTAGCACCCTCCATGGGCGATGGCCCCGTTCAAGAGGGACTTGGATGATCATTACGTACAGGCAATGTCTCGTCCCAAACGCCACATGTCTTGACATCCGTGGGATATCAGATTCAGCGCTGGGCTTATTCCTTTTCGCTCGCCGTTACTAAGGAAATCCTTGTTAGTTTCTTTTCCTCCGCTTATTAATATGCTTAAATTTAGCGGGTAATCTTGCCTGCTCTGAGGTCGCAAGTATGATAAATAATTTTTCAGTTTTGAAAAATTTTATCTAATGTAACTTTGTGGCTAGTAGCAAAACACCAGCACAGTCTAGCAATAAGAGAACTGGAGAAGCCTTTAACTAGATTCGCACAAGTACATTAACATTCTAACCAAGCTTACTCAGTCCTGAGAAAATATAAAATTTTCCAGTTGTGAGACAAACCCGGCGATTAGTACCAACAACAATCAAGTTGTATGGCAACTTTGAGTTTTGTTTCATATCCGACCCTCAGCCAGACATGGCCTGAAATTTATTTCAGGCCGCCATATGCGTTCAAAACGTCGGTGTTCATGTGTCCTGCAGTTCACACGTCTGCACGCAGTTAGCTGCGTTCTTCATCGACCCACGAGCCGAGTGATCCACCACTCGAGGTTGATATTTTATATCTTATTATTTTTTTGTATGAAACTTTTTACAGTTTATAGGCTTTGCTCTCCTCCTTTTCATATGAGGAGAGCTTTTTTCTGTTGGATTTGAACTAGAGAGAACATTGTCATTTTTCCTCTCATGTTCACAGAAAAAATTCTTTGTTTTACGTAAAGTACACACTGGTACAGCACGTTACACTAGTCACATAAAATTTACATTTTTGACTTTGTGTAAAATTTTTACTCCGGCAGTAAACCCCCACAACGTCAAGAAACATATTTGAAAAACTTTCAACCTAAAAATTTTTTAGGAATTGTAATTCACAAAAAATTCAAGACATTTTTTACAGGGAGTTACACCGAGCATTCATTTTATTTTTAAAAACTTTTTTAAAAAGTTTTTTTTAAGTTCGGTAATGATCCTTCCGCAGGTTCACCTACGGAAACCTTGTTACGACTTTTACTTCCTCTAAGTGATCAAGTTTGGGCATCTTTCCGATACAACGCCACGACCCGAAAGCCATCACGAAGATCAGTCCGAAGTCCTCACTAAATCACTCGATCGGTAGTAGCGACGGGCGGTGTGTACAAAGGGCAGGGACGTAATCGACGCAAGCTTATGACTCGCGCCTACTGGGAATTCCTCGTTCATGGGGAATAATTGCAATCCCCAATCCCCATCACGAAGGAGGTTCAACGGGTTTCCCAGCCCTTTCGGGTCGGGAACACACGCTGATTCCTTCAGTGTAGCGCGCGTGCAGCCCAGAACATCTAAGGGCATCACAGACCTGTTATTGCTCATTCTCGTGCGGCTATACGCCGCCCGTCCCTCTAAGAAGCTGCGGTGGACCCACAAAGAGATCCACCGTCTAGTTAGTAGGCCAGAGTCTCGTTCGTTATCGGAATTAACCAGACAAATCGCTCCACCAACTAAGAACGGCCATGCACCACCACCCACCGAATCAAGAAAGAGCTCTCAATCTGTCAATCCTTCCGGTGTCCGGGCCTGGTGAGATTTCCCGTGTTGAGTCAAATTAAGCCGCAGGCTCCACTCCTGGTGGTGCCCTTCCGTCAATTCCTTTAAGTTTCAGCTTTGCAACCATACTTCCCCCGGAACCCAAACACTCTGGTTTCCCGGAGGCTGCCCGCCGAGTCATTCAATTAACGACGGCGGATCGCCGGTCGGCATCGTTTATGGTTAGAACTAGGGCGGTATCTGATCGCCTTCGAACCTCTAACTTTCGTTCTTGATTAATGAAAACATTCTTGGCAAATGCTTTCGCAGTAGTTCGTCTTGCGACGATCCAAGAATTTCACCTCTAACGTCGCAGTACGAATGCCCCCGTCTGTTCCTATTAATCATTACCTCGACTCCGAAAGCCAACGAAATAGAATCGAGATCCTATTCCATTATTCCATGCACTAATGTTCAGGCTGTAGCGCCTGCTTTGAGCACTCCAATTTTTTCAAAGTAAACGTGTCAGCCACCCGTGGCAATCGGTTAAGACAACCACGAACGAACTGACAAAATCGTCCGGGCAAACAGTAAACACCGCAAGGTGCACCGCCCGCCCGAAACCGAGATCCAACTACGAGCTTTTTAACCGCAACAACTTTAATATACGCTATTGGAGCTGGAATTACCGCGGCTGCTGGCACCAGACTTGCCCTCCAATAGATCCTCGTTAAAGGATTTAAAGTGTACTCATTCCGATTACGGAGCCTCGTATGAGTTCCGTATCGTTATTTTTCGTCACTACCTCCCCGTGCCGGGAGTGGGTAATTTGCGCGCCTGCTGCCTTCCTTGGATGTGGTAGCCGTTTCTCAGGCTCCCTCTCCGGAATCGAACCCTGATTCCCCGTTACCCGTTACAACCATGGTAGGCGCATAACCTACCATCGACAGTTGATAAGGCAGACACTTGAAAGATACGTCGCCGGTACGAGACCATGCGATCAGCAAAGTTATTCAGAGTCACCAATTGTACGAGCCCGAAGACCCGATTGGCTTTGATCTAATAAAAGCACTCCTTCCACGAGGGTTGGAGTTCATTGCATGTATTAGCTCTAGAATTACCACAGTTATCCAAGTAGTAAGTGCGATCTAAGGAACCATAACTGATGTAATGAGCCATTCGCGGTTTCACTTTATTTTCGCTTGAACTTAGACATGCATGGCTTAATCTTTGAGACAAGCATATGACTACTGGCAGGATCAACCAGGTAGCTTAATACAATTCACTTTAAAAGTAAATGCATTTTTTTATATTTTCTGTCAAATCTACTCAAGGCGAAGCGGACTCGAAAATCCTCAAAGTGTACAACTCAAACATTTTTTGTACGGCTTCTACTTAAGAACTGCTCAACGTCACTTTTTCAATTTGACAGGCACACAATCCCCAGTTAAGAAGAGTTGTGCTTTATTTTTATTTTGGAAACAAAATTTTTATTTTGACAATCGAAACCATAAAATTCAAAGTCGGGGCGTAGCGCCCAGTACAAAGAACATTGTTCCACAAGTCAAATATTTTGTTCACACATGATTTCATCCAAACCATCGTGTTTTCAGCCCATGTAAAGACTTTCTCGAGTTGTAAAAATTTTACTAGCTCGGAGATTTACGAAGGAACATATCAGAACCACACTGTCTCATTAACCGTGAAAATACTCAGTTAAAAGAAACGCTGCTGTGAGGTTTAAGTTAAATTATCAAGCAACAAGTAGTTCTACCCCGCAGGGAAACATCTTAGTAAACTTGAAATTTGGTCGGAGGTCTTTTTAAGACTCACACCACAAGGTTTTTAGCCCGGGTGCGATCCCCTCCTCTGTGAATTTGCAACTTGAAGCCACCAATTTAACGGCTCGCTCTCGTCGTACACTTTTTACAGAACCCGCAATTCCTTCCACAAATAATTCCAATTCACGGTCAATCAAGTCAGCACGACAACTACCATTTTTACTTTTGTAACATTTGTAGATAGCGGCTGCATGATTTGAATTATCATGTTTCAGGGGTAACCCAATCTCACCAGGGTTTCCAACGGTGACGAAGACAGATCGCATTACCTCGATATACGTCTTCTGTGATTTCAAAAATTCGTGATAGAAACCCCATCAAAAGCCAAAGGCAAAAATTTTGTCATGGCTCACAGCAACAGGTTACTACCAAATGTGAACTTTTTACAAATCACGGAGTGGCACGCCAACATTTTACTTTTAGGCATACATCAGAAATGTAATCAACGCAAAAAATTTCCCCCGCACTATCAACCTATCCGTACTTCGCTGTTACGCTCCCAGATCCGTCAATACTTTGGGAACGCTTTTCTCAGCCACATTGATGCAAGATACGCAGGTACACGATTTCACGTTTTTCCTCTCTCATGTCTATGTAATCGCCCTTAAACTACCTAACTATGATCCAAGCCCTATCTCTCTGCCAAAAACCTCCTATACCTTATACATTACGAGCCCGACGCAACCTCCGTCAAAAACACCAAATTCCAAAAGATACAAAAAGTCAATTTTACCCTCATCAAGTTGTCCATACAACCCCATGTTGAACGAAAATGCGATATGCTCACAAACACCATTTCCATCCCATGTAATTTTCGACTCACACATAGACCCCTCCAAAAAGAAACATAAAATTTTTCAATCACCAAAATATTTCTATGTTTTTTAACATGGCCGTAAATGAGAGCCGGGCGCAACCCCCAGGATCCAAATTTTGTCATTTTCAACTTTTTTTAAAACTTTTGATTTTTGGACCAAGTCGGGAAAAATTGAGCATTTGTGTATTAGTATGAAAAATGATAGCGCTATGTTTTTACATTGTAATACACAAATGCTCAACTTTTCCCAGGTCTGTCACTTTTCGACACTGAAAACATTTTTGAAAACTTTTGGTTTTTGGACCAAGTCGGGAAAAAATGAGCATTTGTGTATTAGTATGAAAAATGATAGCGCTATGTTTTTACATTGTAATACACAAATGCTCAACTTTTCCCAGGTCTGTCATTTTTCGACACTGAAAATATTTTTAAAAATTATTGGTTTTTGGACCAAGTCGGGAAAAAATGAGCATTTGTGTATTAGTATGAAAAATGATAGCGCTATGTTTTTACATTGTAATACACAAATGCTCAACTTTTCCCAGGTCTGTCATTTTTCGACACTGAAAATATTTTAAAAAATTATTGGTTTTTGGACCAAGTCGGGAAAAAATGAGAATTTGTGTATTAGTATGAAAAATGATAGCGCTATGTTTTTACATTGTAATACACAAATGCTCAAGTTTTCCCAGGTCTGAGATTTTTCGACACTAAAAATATTTTTAAAAACTTTTGGTTTTTGGACCAAGTCGGGAAAAGACGAGCATTTGTGTATTAGTATGAAAAATGATAGCACTGCAAGAAAATCCCATTTACAAGTTTTTTGGATTTTTGGATTTTTTTGGTAAAGTTTCAGATTTACAGTAAACTAGTGTATGGAATCCAACTAAGCATTTGGTGCACCAAACTGAAGTTTCAGAAGATTACTTATTCCAAAAAAATAAGTGAGTGTCAAAGTGAAGATTTTCAATCAAGCGCTGGTAAACGGCGAGAGTAAACCTCACTGTCTTAAGGTAGCCAAATGCCCCGTCATCAAATTAGTGACGCGCATAAACTGAAAAAAAATTGGTAAACGGCGGGAGCTTCCTTGACTGTCTTAAGGTAGCCAAATGCCTCGTCATGTAATTAGTGACGCGCATGAACCGAGATGGGAAAGAGTACATTGAACATTGGGATCTGGCCATGTACACTTGCCAAACTTAAACATTCACAAGTTGGGAGAAACTGCCGTCAAGTACTAATTCCGATACGGCGCATTCAGAAATTCATGTTTCCACTCAATCAGGAAAAATAAAATTTTCGAGATCGGAAAGAGTACATTGAAGATTGAGCTCTAACCATGCACACTTCTCACAAATCTCAAAACTACACGACCCGCAGGAAACTCCCTAGGACGACTAAATCTTACATGGCGAGTTCAAAAAAAGTAGTTTTGACTTGGTTGGACAAAATAAATTTTTCATGTTCCAGCCGTGCACAAGTCCAAATGTCAAAAATTTCCAAGTCGGGGCTAACTCCCTAGAACGACTAAGTTTGACATGGCGAGTTTAATGAAAGTTGTTTTGACTTGGTCGGCCACTATGAAATTTTCATGTTCTGGCCGTGCACAAGTCCAAATCTCAAAACTTCACGACCAGGGGGAAACTCCCAACGACGACTAATTTTAGCAAGGCGCGTTCAAAAAAAATAGTTTCAAGTCGATCAAACACGAAAATATTTTAGTGTCCCGGCCGTGCACAAGTCCAAATCTCAAAACTTCACGAACAGAGGGAAACTCCCGAGGACGACTAATTCTAGCAAGGCGCACTCAAAAAAAATAGTTTCAAGTTGATCGGACACGAAAATATTTTGGTGTCCCGGCCGTGCACAAGTCCAAATCTCAAAACTTCACGACCAGGGGGAAACTCCCGAGGACGACTAATTCCGGCAAGGCGCGTTCAAAAATACAACTTTTAAGTCGATCCGACTCTGAAACAAAAGTTTTGAAAATTTTTGGTTTTGGGTCGTCCCCAGGAGTTCCCTGCGGTCTGTCATTTGTAAACTCTGAAAAAAAAAGTTTTGAAAATTTTTGGTTTTGAGTCGTCCTCGGGAGTCCCCCGCGGTCTGTCATTTTTAAACTCTGAAAAAAAAAGTTTTGAAAATTTTTGGTTTTGAGTCGTCCTCGGGAGTCCCCCGCGGTCTGTCATTTTTAAACTCTGAAAAAAAAAGTTTTGAAAATTTTTGGTTTTGAGTCGTCCTCGGGAGTCCCCCGCGGTCGGTCATTTTTAAACTCTGAAAAAAATATTTTTAAAAAATTTTGGTTTTTCGACCAAGTCGGTAAAAAATAAGCATTTGTGTATTAGTATGAAAAATGATAGCGCTATGTTTTTACATTGTAATACACAAATGCTCAATTTTTCCCAGGTCTGTCATTTTTCGACTCTGAAAATATTTTTAAAAACTTTTGGTTTTTGGACCAAGTCAGGAGTTTTCGAGTATTTGTGAATTAGTATGAAAAATGATAGCGCTATGTTTTTACATTGTAATACACAAATGCTCAACTTTTCCCAGGTCTGTCATTTTTCGACTCTGAAAATATTTTTAAAAACTTTTGGTTTTTGGACCAAGTCGGGAAAAAATGAGAATTTGTGTATTAGTATGAAAAATGATAGCGCTATGTTTTTACATTGTAATACACAAATGCTCAACTTTTTCCAGGTCTGTCATTTTTCGACTCTGAAAATATTTTTGAAAACTTTTGGTTTTTGGACCAAGTCGGGAAAAGACGAGCATTTGTGTATTAGTATGAAAAATGATAGCACTGCAAGAAAATCCCATTTACAAGTTTTTTGGATTTTTGGATTTTTTTGGTAAAGTTTCAGATTTACAGTAAACTGGTGTATGGAATCTAACTAAGCATTTGGTGCACCAAACTGAAGTTTTAGAAGATTTCTTATTCCAAAAAAATAAGTGAGTGTCAAAGTGAAGATTTTCAATCAAGCGCTGGTAAACGGCGGGAGTAAACCCCACTGTCTTAAGGTAGCCAAATGCCCCGTCATCAAATTAGTGACGCGCATAAACTGAAAAAAAATTGGTAAACGGCGGGAGCTTCCTTGACTGTCTTAAGGTAGCCAAATGCCTCGTCATGTAATTAGTGACGCGCATGAACCGAGATGGGAAAGAGTACATTGAACATTGGGCTTCAGCCATGCACACTTCCAAATCACTCTAACACTTACCAAATCGGGTAAAACTCCCTAGGACGACTAAATCTTACATGGCGAGTTCAAATGAAGTGGTTTCAACCTGAATGACAAAAATAATTTTTTATGTTCTGGTCGTGCACAAGTCCAAATCTCAAAAATTTCCAAGTCGGGGCTAACTCCCTAGAACGACTAAGTTCAACATGGCGAGTTCAATAAAAGTTGTTTTGACTTGGTCGGTCGCTATGAAATTTTCATGTTCTGGCCGTGCACATGTCCAAACCTTACAACTTCACGATCAGGGGGAAACTCCAGAGGACGACTAAGTTTGACATGGGGACTTCAAAAAAATTAGTTTCAACTTGGTCGGCCAAAATAAAATTTTCATGTTTGAGCTGTGCACACGTCCAAATCTCAAAACTTCACGACCTGGGGGAAACTCCCTAGAACGACTAATTCCGACACGCTGAGTTCAAAAATCCATGTGCCTTCTCAATTTGAGCACATGTAAATTTCATTTTTCAGCCGTGCACACGTCCAAATCTCCAAACTTCACGACCAGGGGGAAACTCCCGACAATGACTAATTCTAGCAAGGCGCATTCAAAAAAAATAGTTTCAAGTCGATCGGACACAAAAATATTTTGGTGTCCCAGCCGAGCACAAGTCCAAATCTCAAAACTTCACGACCAGGGGAAAACTCCCGAGGACGACTAATTCCGACACGCTGAGTTCAAAAATCCATGTGCCTTCTCAATTTGAGCACATGTAAATTTCATTTTTCAGCCGTGCACACGTGTAAATCTCCAAACTTCACGACCAGGGGGAAACTCCCGACAATGACTAATTCTAGCAAGGCGCATTCAAAAAAAATAGTTTCAAGTCGATCGGACACAAAAATATTTTGGTGTCCCAGCCGTGCACAAGTCCAAATCTCAAAACTTCACGACCAGGGGAAAACTCCCGAGGACGACTTATTCCGGCAAGGCGCAGTCAAAAATAATAGTTTCAAGTCGATCAGACACACAAATATTTTGGTGTCCTGGCCGTGCACAAGTCCAAATCTCAAAAACATCCAAACCGGGGGAAACTCCCTACATCGACTAATTCCGTGATGGCGGATTCAAAAAAATTAGTTTTAACTTGGTCGGCCAAAATAAATTTTTCATGTTGTGGCTGTGCACAAGTCCAAATCTTTAAAAAATCCAAACCGGGAGTAACTCCGTAGGAGGACTAAGTTTGACTTGGGGACTTCAAAAAAACTTGTTACAAGTTGATTGGCTTGAATATAATTTTCATGTCCCGGCCGTGCACAAGTCCAAATCTCAAAAACATCCAAACCGGGGGTAACTCCCTAGGACGACTAAGTTTGACATGGGGACTTCAAAAAAATTAGTTTCAACTTGGTCGGCCAAAATAAAATTTTCATGTTTGAGCTGTGCACACGTCCAAATCTCAAAACTTCACGACCTGGGGGAAACTCCCTAGAACGACTGATTCCGACACGCTGAGTTCAAAAATCCATGTGCCTTCTCAATTTGAGCACATGTAAATTTCATTTTTCAGCCGTGCACACGTCCAAATCTCCAAACTTCACGACCAGGGGGAAACTCCCGACAATGACTAATTCTAGCAAGGCGCGTTCAAAAAAAATAGTTTCAAGTCGATCAGACACGAAAATATTTTAGTGTTCCGGCCGTGCACAAGTCCAAATCTCCAAACTTCACGACCACGGGGAAACTCCCGAGGACGACTATTTCTGGCAAGGCGCGTTCAAAAAAAAAGTTTCAAGTCGATTGGACACAAAAATATTTTCATGTCCCGGCCGTGCACAAGTCCAAATCTCAAAAACATCCAAACCGGGGGTAACTCCCTAGGACGACTAAGTTTGACATGGGGACTTCAAAAAAATTAGTTTCAACTTGGTCGGCCAAAATAAAATTTTCATGTTTGAGCTGTGCACACGTCCAAATCTCAAAACTTCACGACCTGGGAGAAACTCCCTAGAACGACTAATTCCGACACGCTGAGTTCAGAAATCCATGTGCCTTCTCAA
>CATKUY010000206.1:50000-60000 GCA_949802685.1 Dicyrtomina minuta
ACAAACCCGGCGATTAGTACCAACAACAATCAAGTTGTATGGCAACTTTGAGTTTTGTTTCATATCCGACCCTCAGCCAGACATGGCCTGAAATTTATTTCAGGCCGCCATATGCGTTCAAAACGTCGGTGTTCATGTGTCCTGCAGTTCACACGTCTGCACGCAGTTAGCTGCGTTCTTCATCGACCCACGAGCCGAGTGATCCACCACTCGAGGTTGATATTTTATATCTTATTATTTTTTTGTATGAAACTTTTTACAGTTTATAGGCTTTGCTCTCCTCCTTTTCATATGAGGAGAGCTTTTTTCTGTTGGATTTGAACTAGAGAGAACATTGTCATTTTTCCTCTCATGTTCACAGAAAAAATTCTTTGTTTTACGTAAAGTACACACTGGTACAGCACGTTACACTAGTCACATAAAATTTACATTTTTGACTTTGTGTAAAATTTTTACTCCGGCAGTAAACCCCCACAACGTCAAGAAACATATTTGAAAAACTTTCAACCTAAAAATTTTTTAGGAATTGTAATTCACAAAAAATTCAAGACATTTTTTACAGGGAGTTACACCGAGCATTCATTTTATTTTTAAAAACTTTTTTAAAAAGTTTTTTTTAAGTTCGGTAATGATCCTTCCGCAGGTTCACCTACGGAAACCTTGTTACGACTTTTACTTCCTCTAAGTGATCAAGTTTGGGCATCTTTCCGATACAACGCCACGACCCGAAAGCCATCACGAAGATCAGTCCGAAGTCCTCACTAAATCACTCGATCGGTAGTAGCGACGGGCGGTGTGTACAAAGGGCAGGGACGTAATCGACGCAAGCTTATGACTCGCGCCTACTGGGAATTCCTCGTTCATGGGGAATAATTGCAATCCCCAATCCCCATCACGAAGGAGGTTCAACGGGTTTCCCAGCCCTTTCGGGTCGGGAACACACGCTGATTCCTTCAGTGTAGCGCGCGTGCAGCCCAGAACATCTAAGGGCATCACAGACCTGTTATTGCTCATTCTCGTGCGGCTATACGCCGCCCGTCCCTCTAAGAAGCTGCGGTGGACCCACAAAGAGATCCACCGTCTAGTTAGTAGGCCAGAGTCTCGTTCGTTATCGGAATTAACCAGACAAATCGCTCCACCAACTAAGAACGGCCATGCACCACCACCCACCGAATCAAGAAAGAGCTCTCAATCTGTCAATCCTTCCGGTGTCCGGGCCTGGTGAGATTTCCCGTGTTGAGTCAAATTAAGCCGCAGGCTCCACTCCTGGTGGTGCCCTTCCGTCAATTCCTTTAAGTTTCAGCTTTGCAACCATACTTCCCCCGGAACCCAAACACTCTGGTTTCCCGGAGGCTGCCCGCCGAGTCATTCAATTAACGACGGCGGATCGCCGGTCGGCATCGTTTATGGTTAGAACTAGGGCGGTATCTGATCGCCTTCGAACCTCTAACTTTCGTTCTTGATTAATGAAAACATTCTTGGCAAATGCTTTCGCAGTAGTTCGTCTTGCGACGATCCAAGAATTTCACCTCTAACGTCGCAGTACGAATGCCCCCGTCTGTTCCTATTAATCATTACCTCGACTCCGAAAGCCAACGAAATAGAATCGAGATCCTATTCCATTATTCCATGCACTAATGTTCAGGCTGTAGCGCCTGCTTTGAGCACTCCAATTTTTTCAAAGTAAACGTGTCAGCCACCCGTGGCAATCGGTTAAGACAACCACGAACGAACTGACAAAATCGTCCGGGCAAACAGTAAACACCGCAAGGTGCACCGCCCGCCCGAAACCGAGATCCAACTACGAGCTTTTTAACCGCAACAACTTTAATATACGCTATTGGAGCTGGAATTACCGCGGCTGCTGGCACCAGACTTGCCCTCCAATAGATCCTCGTTAAAGGATTTAAAGTGTACTCATTCCGATTACGGAGCCTCGTATGAGTTCCGTATCGTTATTTTTCGTCACTACCTCCCCGTGCCGGGAGTGGGTAATTTGCGCGCCTGCTGCCTTCCTTGGATGTGGTAGCCGTTTCTCAGGCTCCCTCTCCGGAATCGAACCCTGATTCCCCGTTACCCGTTACAACCATGGTAGGCGCATAACCTACCATCGACAGTTGATAAGGCAGACACTTGAAAGATACGTCGCCGGTACGAGACCATGCGATCAGCAAAGTTATTCAGAGTCACCAATTGTACGAGCCCGAAGACCCGATTGGCTTTGATCTAATAAAAGCACTCCTTCCACGAGGGTTGGAGTTCATTGCATGTATTAGCTCTAGAATTACCACAGTTATCCAAGTAGTAAGTGCGATCTAAGGAACCATAACTGATGTAATGAGCCATTCGCGGTTTCACTTTATTTTCGCTTGAACTTAGACATGCATGGCTTAATCTTTGAGACAAGCATATGACTACTGGCAGGATCAACCAGGTAGCTTAATACAATTCACTTTAAAAGTAAATGCATTTTTTTATATTTTCTGTCAAATCTACTCAAGGCGAAGCGGACTCGAAAATCCTCAAAGTGTACAACTCAAACATTTTTTGTACGGCTTCTACTTAAGAACTGCTCAACGTCACTTTTTCAATTTGACAGGCACACAATCCCCAGTTAAGAAGAGTTGTGCTTTATTTTTATTTTGGAAACAAAATTTTTATTTTGACAATCGAAACCATAAAATTCAAAGTCGGGGCGTAGCGCCCAGTACAAAGAACATTGTTCCACAAGTCAAATATTTTGTTCACACATGATTTCATCCAAACCATCGTGTTTTCAGCCCATGTAAAGACTTTCTCGAGTTGTAAAAATTTTACTAGCTCGGAGATTTACGAAGGAACATATCAGAACCACACTGTCTCATTAACCGTGAAAATACTCAGTTAAAAGAAACGCTGCTGTGAGGTTTAAGTTAAATTATCAAGCAACAAGTAGTTCTACCCCGCAGGGAAACATCTTAGTAAACTTGAAATTTGGTCGGAGGTCTTTTTAAGACTCACACCACAAGGTTTTTAGCCCGGGTGCGATCCCCTCCTCTGTGAATTTGCAACTTGAAGCCACCAATTTAACGGCTCGCTCTCGTCGTACACTTTTTACAGAACCCGCAATTCCTTCCACAAATAATTCCAATTCACGGTCAATCAAGTCAGCACGACAACTACCATTTTTACTTTTGTAACATTTGTAGATAGCGGCTGCATGATTTGAATTATCATGTTTCAGGGGTAACCCAATCTCACCAGGGTTTCCAACGGTGACGAAGACAGATCGCATTACCTCGATATACGTCTTCTGTGATTTCAAAAATTCGTGATAGAAACCCCATCAAAAGCCAAAGGCAAAAATTTTGTCATGGCTCACAGCAACAGGTTACTACCAAATGTGAACTTTTTACAAATCACGGAGTGGCACGCCAACATTTTACTTTTAGGCATACATCAGAAATGTAATCAACGCAAAAAATTTCCCCCGCACTATCAACCTATCCGTACTTCGCTGTTACGCTCCCAGATCCGTCAATACTTTGGGAACGCTTTTCTCAGCCACATTGATGCAAGATACGCAGGTACACGATTTCACGTTTTTCCTCTCTCATGTCTATGTAATCGCCCTTAAACTACCTAACTATGATCCAAGCCCTATCTCTCTGCCAAAAACCTCCTATACCTTATACATTACGAGCCCGACGCAACCTCCGTCAAAAACACCAAATTCCAAAAGATACAAAAAGTCAATTTTACCCTCATCAAGTTGTCCATACAACCCCATGTTGAACGAAAATGCGATATGCTCACAAACACCATTTCCATCCCATGTAATTTTCGACTCACACATAGACCCCTCCAAAAAGAAACATAAAATTTTTCAATCACCAAAATATTTCTATGTTTTTTAACATGGCCGTAAATGAGAGCCGGGCGCAACCCCCAGGATCCAAATTTTGTCATTTTCAACTTTTTTTAAAACTTTTGATTTTTGGACCAAGTCGGGAAAAATTGAGCATTTGTGTATTAGTATGAAAAATGATAGCGCTATGTTTTTACATTGTAATACACAAATGCTCAACTTTTCCCAGGTCTGTCACTTTTCGACACTGAAAACATTTTTGAAAACTTTTGGTTTTTGGACCAAGTCGGGAAAAAATGAGCATTTGTGTATTAGTATGAAAAATGATAGCGCTATGTTTTTACATTGTAATACACAAATGCTCAACTTTTCCCAGGTCTGTCATTTTTCGACACTGAAAATATTTTTAAAAATTATTGGTTTTTGGACCAAGTCGGGAAAAAATGAGCATTTGTGTATTAGTATGAAAAATGATAGCGCTATGTTTTTACATTGTAATACACAAATGCTCAACTTTTCCCAGGTCTGTCATTTTTCGACACTGAAAATATTTTAAAAAATTATTGGTTTTTGGACCAAGTCGGGAAAAAATGAGAATTTGTGTATTAGTATGAAAAATGATAGCGCTATGTTTTTACATTGTAATACACAAATGCTCAAGTTTTCCCAGGTCTGAGATTTTTCGACACTAAAAATATTTTTAAAAACTTTTGGTTTTTGGACCAAGTCGGGAAAAGACGAGCATTTGTGTATTAGTATGAAAAATGATAGCACTGCAAGAAAATCCCATTTACAAGTTTTTTGGATTTTTGGATTTTTTTGGTAAAGTTTCAGATTTACAGTAAACTAGTGTATGGAATCCAACTAAGCATTTGGTGCACCAAACTGAAGTTTCAGAAGATTACTTATTCCAAAAAAATAAGTGAGTGTCAAAGTGAAGATTTTCAATCAAGCGCTGGTAAACGGCGAGAGTAAACCTCACTGTCTTAAGGTAGCCAAATGCCCCGTCATCAAATTAGTGACGCGCATAAACTGAAAAAAAATTGGTAAACGGCGGGAGCTTCCTTGACTGTCTTAAGGTAGCCAAATGCCTCGTCATGTAATTAGTGACGCGCATGAACCGAGATGGGAAAGAGTACATTGAACATTGGGATCTGGCCATGTACACTTGCCAAACTTAAACATTCACAAGTTGGGAGAAACTGCCGTCAAGTACTAATTCCGATACGGCGCATTCAGAAATTCATGTTTCCACTCAATCAGGAAAAATAAAATTTTCGAGATCGGAAAGAGTACATTGAAGATTGAGCTCTAACCATGCACACTTCTCACAAATCTCAAAACTACACGACCCGCAGGAAACTCCCTAGGACGACTAAATCTTACATGGCGAGTTCAAAAAAAGTAGTTTTGACTTGGTTGGACAAAATAAATTTTTCATGTTCCAGCCGTGCACAAGTCCAAATGTCAAAAATTTCCAAGTCGGGGCTAACTCCCTAGAACGACTAAGTTTGACATGGCGAGTTTAATGAAAGTTGTTTTGACTTGGTCGGCCACTATGAAATTTTCATGTTCTGGCCGTGCACAAGTCCAAATCTCAAAACTTCACGACCAGGGGGAAACTCCCAACGACGACTAATTTTAGCAAGGCGCGTTCAAAAAAAATAGTTTCAAGTCGATCAAACACGAAAATATTTTAGTGTCCCGGCCGTGCACAAGTCCAAATCTCAAAACTTCACGAACAGAGGGAAACTCCCGAGGACGACTAATTCTAGCAAGGCGCACTCAAAAAAAATAGTTTCAAGTTGATCGGACACGAAAATATTTTGGTGTCCCGGCCGTGCACAAGTCCAAATCTCAAAACTTCACGACCAGGGGGAAACTCCCGAGGACGACTAATTCCGGCAAGGCGCGTTCAAAAATACAACTTTTAAGTCGATCCGACTCTGAAACAAAAGTTTTGAAAATTTTTGGTTTTGGGTCGTCCCCAGGAGTTCCCTGCGGTCTGTCATTTGTAAACTCTGAAAAAAAAAGTTTTGAAAATTTTTGGTTTTGAGTCGTCCTCGGGAGTCCCCCGCGGTCTGTCATTTTTAAACTCTGAAAAAAAAAGTTTTGAAAATTTTTGGTTTTGAGTCGTCCTCGGGAGTCCCCCGCGGTCTGTCATTTTTAAACTCTGAAAAAAAAAGTTTTGAAAATTTTTGGTTTTGAGTCGTCCTCGGGAGTCCCCCGCGGTCGGTCATTTTTAAACTCTGAAAAAAATATTTTTAAAAAATTTTGGTTTTTCGACCAAGTCGGTAAAAAATAAGCATTTGTGTATTAGTATGAAAAATGATAGCGCTATGTTTTTACATTGTAATACACAAATGCTCAATTTTTCCCAGGTCTGTCATTTTTCGACTCTGAAAATATTTTTAAAAACTTTTGGTTTTTGGACCAAGTCAGGAGTTTTCGAGTATTTGTGAATTAGTATGAAAAATGATAGCGCTATGTTTTTACATTGTAATACACAAATGCTCAACTTTTCCCAGGTCTGTCATTTTTCGACTCTGAAAATATTTTTAAAAACTTTTGGTTTTTGGACCAAGTCGGGAAAAAATGAGAATTTGTGTATTAGTATGAAAAATGATAGCGCTATGTTTTTACATTGTAATACACAAATGCTCAACTTTTTCCAGGTCTGTCATTTTTCGACTCTGAAAATATTTTTGAAAACTTTTGGTTTTTGGACCAAGTCGGGAAAAGACGAGCATTTGTGTATTAGTATGAAAAATGATAGCACTGCAAGAAAATCCCATTTACAAGTTTTTTGGATTTTTGGATTTTTTTGGTAAAGTTTCAGATTTACAGTAAACTGGTGTATGGAATCTAACTAAGCATTTGGTGCACCAAACTGAAGTTTTAGAAGATTTCTTATTCCAAAAAAATAAGTGAGTGTCAAAGTGAAGATTTTCAATCAAGCGCTGGTAAACGGCGGGAGTAAACCCCACTGTCTTAAGGTAGCCAAATGCCTCGTCATCAAATTAGTGACGCGCATAAACCGAGATGGGAAAGAGTACATTTAACATTGGAATCTGACCATGTACACTTGCCAAACTTAAACATTCACAAGTTGAAAGAAACTTCCGTCAACTACTAATTCCGATACGGCGCATTCAGAAATTCATGTTTCCACTCAATCAGGAAAAATAAAATTTTCGAGATGGGAAAGAGTACATTGAACATTGGGCTCTAACCATGCACACTTATCACAAATCTCAAAACTTCACGACCCGCAGGAAACTCCCTAGGACGACTAAATCTTACATGGCGAGTTCAAAAAAAGTGGTTTCGATTTGGTCGGCCAAAATATTTTTTTCATGTCCCGGCCGTGCCGCCTTGCACTACTCTAAATCTCAAAAATATCTAAACTGGGGAAAACTCCCTAGAACGACTTTTCTCATGTAAAATATTTTTGCACTCTGAAAACTTTTAGTTTTGGTTCATTGTCGCGAGTTTTTGAGTATTTGTGTATTAGTATGTAAAAGGATAGGGCATGTGTAAAATATTCATTTTTGAGCCTTCCAAACTTGGAGAGCAGAAAAAACTCAGTGTGTGTGTAATGTACGTTCACCATAGAGTAGTATTAACTACAACACTGAAAATGTCAAAGTCAAGATTTTCAATCAAGCGCTGGTAAACGGCGGAGGTAAACCTCACTGTCTTAAGGTAGCCAAATGCCCCGTCATCAAATTAGTGACGCGCATAAACTGAAAAAAAATTGGTAAACGGCGGGAGCTTCCTTGACTGTCTTAAGGTAGCCAAATGCCTCGTCATGTAATTAGTGACGCGCATGAACCGAGATGGGAAAGAGTACATTGAACATTGGGCTTCAGCCATGCACACTTCCAAATCACTCTAACACTTACCAAATCGGGTAAAACTCCCTAGGACGACTAAATCTTACATGGCGAGTTCAAATGAAGTGGTTTCAACCTGAATGACAAAAATAATTTTTTATGTTCTGGTCGTGCACAAGTCCAAATCTCAAAAATTTCCAAGTCGGGGCTAACTCCCTAGAACGACTAAGTTCAACATGGCGAGTTCAATAAAAGTTGTTTTGACTTGGTCGGTCGCTATGAAATTTTCATGTTCTGGCCGTGCACATGTCCAAACCTTACAACTTCACGATCAGGGGGAAACTCCAGAGGACGACTAAGTTTGACATGGGGACTTCAAAAAAATTAGTTTCAACTTGGTCGGCCAAAATAAAATTTTCATGTTTGAGCTGTGCACACGTCCAAATCTCAAAACTTCACGACCTGGGGGAAACTCCCTAGAACGACTAATTCCGACACGCTGAGTTCAAAAATCCATGTGCCTTCTCAATTTGAGCACATGTAAATTTCATTTTTCAGCCGTGCACACGTCCAAATCTCCAAACTTCACGACCAGGGGGAAACTCCCGACAATGACTAATTCTAGCAAGGCGCATTCAAAAAAAATAGTTTCAAGTCGATCGGACACAAAAATATTTTGGTGTCCCAGCCGAGCACAAGTCCAAATCTCAAAACTTCACGACCAGGGGAAAACTCCCGAGGACGACTAATTCCGACACGCTGAGTTCAAAAATCCATGTGCCTTCTCAATTTGAGCACATGTAAATTTCATTTTTCAGCCGTGCACACGTGTAAATCTCCAAACTTCACGACCAGGGGGAAACTCCCGACAATGACTAATTCTAGCAAGGCGCATTCAAAAAAAATAGTTTCAAGTCGATCGGACACAAAAATATTTTGGTGTCCCAGCCGTGCACAAGTCCAAATCTCAAAACTTCACGACCAGGGGAAAACTCCCGAGGACGACTTATTCCGGCAAGGCGCAGTCAAAAATAATAGTTTCAAGTCGATCAGACACACAAATATTTTGGTGTCCTGGCCGTGCACAAGTCCAAATCTCAAAAACATCCAAACCGGGGGAAACTCCCTACATCGACTAATTCCGTGATGGCGGATTCAAAAAAATTAGTTTTAACTTGGTCGGCCAAAATAAATTTTTCATGTTGTGGCTGTGCACAAGTCCAAATCTTTAAAAAATCCAAACCGGGAGTAACTCCGTAGGAGGACTAAGTTTGACTTGGGGACTTCAAAAAAACTTGTTACAAGTTGATTGGCTTGAATATAATTTTCATGTCCCGGCCGTGCACAAGTCCAAATCTCAAAAACATCCAAACCGGGGGTAACTCCCTAGGACGACTAAGTTTGACATGGGGACTTCAAAAAAATTAGTTTCAACTTGGTCGGCCAAAATAAAATTTTCATGTTTGAGCTGTGCACACGTCCAAATCTCAAAACTTCACGACCTGGGGGAAACTCCCTAGAACGACTGATTCCGACACGCTGAGTTCAAAAATCCATGTGCCTTCTCAATTTGAGCACATGTAAATTTCATTTTTCAGCCGTGCACACGTCCAAATCTCCAAACTTCACGACCAGGGGGAAACTCCCGACAATGACTAATTCTAGCAAGGCGCGTTCAAAAAAAATAGTTTCAAGTCGATCAGACACGAAAATATTTTAGTGTTCCGGCCGTGCACAAGTCCAAATCTCCAAACTTCACGACCACGGGGAAACTCCCGAGGACGACTATTTCTGGCAAGGCGCGTTCAAAAAAAAAGTTTCAAGTCGATTGGACACAAAAATATTTTCATGTCCCGGCCGTGCACAAGTCCAAATCTCAAAAACATCCAAACCGGGGGTAACTCCCTAGGACGACTAAGTTTGACATGGGGACTTCAAAAAAATTAGTTTCAACTTGGTCGGCCAAAATAAAATTTTCATGTTTGAGCTGTGCACACGTCCAAATCTCAAAACTTCACGACCTGGGAGAAACTCCCTAGAACGACTAATTCCGACACGCTGAGTTCAGAAATCCATGTGCCTTCTCAATTTGAGTACATGCAAATTTCATGTTTTAGCTGTGCACACGTCCAAATCTCAAAACTTCAAGACCTGGGGGAAACTCCCGAGAACGACTTATTCCTCCTTGGCGAGTTGAAAACTTTATGTTGTAACTCATTCTGAATGAGTGAAATTGGACTGCTCCCTGAGTTACAGAGCTAAAAACTTTATGTTCTTGGAATCGCGTACGGGCTTGGCCACCAACTAATTCTTGTAC
>CATKUY010000206.1:65000-72500 GCA_949802685.1 Dicyrtomina minuta
TCTTATTATTTTTTTGTATGAAACTTTTTACAGTTTATAGGCTTTGCTCTCCTCCTTTTCATATGAGGAGAGCTTTTTTCTGTTGGATTTGAACTAGAGAGAACATTGTCATTTTTCCTCTCATGTTCACAGAAAAAATTCTTTGTTTTACGTAAAGTACACACTGGTACAGCACGTTACACTAGTCACATAAAATTTACATTTTTGACTTTGTGTAAAATTTTTACTCCGGCAGTAAACCCCCACAACGTCAAGAAACATATTTGAAAAACTTTCAACCTAAAAATTTTTTAGGAATTGTAATTCACAAAAAATTCAAGACATTTTTTACAGGGAGTTACACCGAGCATTCATTTTATTTTTAAAAACTTTTTTAAAAAGTTTTTTTTAAGTTCGGTAATGATCCTTCCGCAGGTTCACCTACGGAAACCTTGTTACGACTTTTACTTCCTCTAAGTGATCAAGTTTGGGCATCTTTCCGATACAACGCCACGACCCGAAAGCCATCACGAAGATCAGTCCGAAGTCCTCACTAAATCACTCGATCGGTAGTAGCGACGGGCGGTGTGTACAAAGGGCAGGGACGTAATCGACGCAAGCTTATGACTCGCGCCTACTGGGAATTCCTCGTTCATGGGGAATAATTGCAATCCCCAATCCCCATCACGAAGGAGGTTCAACGGGTTTCCCAGCCCTTTCGGGTCGGGAACACACGCTGATTCCTTCAGTGTAGCGCGCGTGCAGCCCAGAACATCTAAGGGCATCACAGACCTGTTATTGCTCATTCTCGTGCGGCTATACGCCGCCCGTCCCTCTAAGAAGCTGCGGTGGACCCACAAAGAGATCCACCGTCTAGTTAGTAGGCCAGAGTCTCGTTCGTTATCGGAATTAACCAGACAAATCGCTCCACCAACTAAGAACGGCCATGCACCACCACCCACCGAATCAAGAAAGAGCTCTCAATCTGTCAATCCTTCCGGTGTCCGGGCCTGGTGAGATTTCCCGTGTTGAGTCAAATTAAGCCGCAGGCTCCACTCCTGGTGGTGCCCTTCCGTCAATTCCTTTAAGTTTCAGCTTTGCAACCATACTTCCCCCGGAACCCAAACACTCTGGTTTCCCGGAGGCTGCCCGCCGAGTCATTCAATTAACGACGGCGGATCGCCGGTCGGCATCGTTTATGGTTAGAACTAGGGCGGTATCTGATCGCCTTCGAACCTCTAACTTTCGTTCTTGATTAATGAAAACATTCTTGGCAAATGCTTTCGCAGTAGTTCGTCTTGCGACGATCCAAGAATTTCACCTCTAACGTCGCAGTACGAATGCCCCCGTCTGTTCCTATTAATCATTACCTCGACTCCGAAAGCCAACGAAATAGAATCGAGATCCTATTCCATTATTCCATGCACTAATGTTCAGGCTGTAGCGCCTGCTTTGAGCACTCCAATTTTTTCAAAGTAAACGTGTCAGCCACCCGTGGCAATCGGTTAAGACAACCACGAACGAACTGACAAAATCGTCCGGGCAAACAGTAAACACCGCAAGGTGCACCGCCCGCCCGAAACCGAGATCCAACTACGAGCTTTTTAACCGCAACAACTTTAATATACGCTATTGGAGCTGGAATTACCGCGGCTGCTGGCACCAGACTTGCCCTCCAATAGATCCTCGTTAAAGGATTTAAAGTGTACTCATTCCGATTACGGAGCCTCGTATGAGTTCCGTATCGTTATTTTTCGTCACTACCTCCCCGTGCCGGGAGTGGGTAATTTGCGCGCCTGCTGCCTTCCTTGGATGTGGTAGCCGTTTCTCAGGCTCCCTCTCCGGAATCGAACCCTGATTCCCCGTTACCCGTTACAACCATGGTAGGCGCATAACCTACCATCGACAGTTGATAAGGCAGACACTTGAAAGATACGTCGCCGGTACGAGACCATGCGATCAGCAAAGTTATTCAGAGTCACCAATTGTACGAGCCCGAAGACCCGATTGGCTTTGATCTAATAAAAGCACTCCTTCCACGAGGGTTGGAGTTCATTGCATGTATTAGCTCTAGAATTACCACAGTTATCCAAGTAGTAAGTGCGATCTAAGGAACCATAACTGATGTAATGAGCCATTCGCGGTTTCACTTTATTTTCGCTTGAACTTAGACATGCATGGCTTAATCTTTGAGACAAGCATATGACTACTGGCAGGATCAACCAGGTAGCTTAATACAATTCACTTTAAAAGTAAATGCATTTTTTTATATTTTCTGTCAAATCTACTCAAGGCGAAGCGGACTCGAAAATCCTCAAAGTGTACAACTCAAACATTTTTTGTACGGCTTCTACTTAAGAACTGCTCAACGTCACTTTTTCAATTTGACAGGCACACAATCCCCAGTTAAGAAGAGTTGTGCTTTATTTTTATTTTGGAAACAAAATTTTTATTTTGACAATCGAAACCATAAAATTCAAAGTCGGGGCGTAGCGCCCAGTACAAAGAACATTGTTCCACAAGTCAAATATTTTGTTCACACATGATTTCATCCAAACCATCGTGTTTTCAGCCCATGTAAAGACTTTCTCGAGTTGTAAAAATTTTACTAGCTCGGAGATTTACGAAGGAACATATCAGAACCACACTGTCTCATTAACCGTGAAAATACTCAGTTAAAAGAAACGCTGCTGTGAGGTTTAAGTTAAATTATCAAGCAACAAGTAGTTCTACCCCGCAGGGAAACATCTTAGTAAACTTGAAATTTGGTCGGAGGTCTTTTTAAGACTCACACCACAAGGTTTTTAGCCCGGGTGCGATCCCCTCCTCTGTGAATTTGCAACTTGAAGCCACCAATTTAACGGCTCGCTCTCGTCGTACACTTTTTACAGAACCCGCAATTCCTTCCACAAATAATTCCAATTCACGGTCAATCAAGTCAGCACGACAACTACCATTTTTACTTTTGTAACATTTGTAGATAGCGGCTGCATGATTTGAATTATCATGTTTCAGGGGTAACCCAATCTCACCAGGGTTTCCAACGGTGACGAAGACAGATCGCATTACCTCGATATACGTCTTCTGTGATTTCAAAAATTCGTGATAGAAACCCCATCAAAAGCCAAAGGCAAAAATTTTGTCATGGCTCACAGCAACAGGTTACTACCAAATGTGAACTTTTTACAAATCACGGAGTGGCACGCCAACATTTTACTTTTAGGCATACATCAGAAATGTAATCAACGCAAAAAATTTCCCCCGCACTATCAACCTATCCGTACTTCGCTGTTACGCTCCCAGATCCGTCAATACTTTGGGAACGCTTTTCTCAGCCACATTGATGCAAGATACGCAGGTACACGATTTCACGTTTTTCCTCTCTCATGTCTATGTAATCGCCCTTAAACTACCTAACTATGATCCAAGCCCTATCTCTCTGCCAAAAACCTCCTATACCTTATACATTACGAGCCCGACGCAACCTCCGTCAAAAACACCAAATTCCAAAAGATACAAAAAGTCAATTTTACCCTCATCAAGTTGTCCATACAACCCCATGTTGAACGAAAATGCGATATGCTCACAAACACCATTTCCATCCCATGTAATTTTCGACTCACACATAGACCCCTCCAAAAAGAAACATAAAATTTTTCAATCACCAAAATATTTCTATGTTTTTTAACATGGCCGTAAATGAGAGCCGGGCGCAACCCCCAGGATCCAAATTTTGTCATTTTCAACTTTTTTTAAAACTTTTGATTTTTGGACCAAGTCGGGAAAAATTGAGCATTTGTGTATTAGTATGAAAAATGATAGCGCTATGTTTTTACATTGTAATACACAAATGCTCAACTTTTCCCAGGTCTGTCACTTTTCGACACTGAAAACATTTTTGAAAACTTTTGGTTTTTGGACCAAGTCGGGAAAAAATGAGCATTTGTGTATTAGTATGAAAAATGATAGCGCTATGTTTTTACATTGTAATACACAAATGCTCAACTTTTCCCAGGTCTGTCATTTTTCGACACTGAAAATATTTTTAAAAATTATTGGTTTTTGGACCAAGTCGGGAAAAAATGAGCATTTGTGTATTAGTATGAAAAATGATAGCGCTATGTTTTTACATTGTAATACACAAATGCTCAACTTTTCCCAGGTCTGTCATTTTTCGACACTGAAAATATTTTAAAAAATTATTGGTTTTTGGACCAAGTCGGGAAAAAATGAGAATTTGTGTATTAGTATGAAAAATGATAGCGCTATGTTTTTACATTGTAATACACAAATGCTCAAGTTTTCCCAGGTCTGAGATTTTTCGACACTAAAAATATTTTTAAAAACTTTTGGTTTTTGGACCAAGTCGGGAAAAGACGAGCATTTGTGTATTAGTATGAAAAATGATAGCACTGCAAGAAAATCCCATTTACAAGTTTTTTGGATTTTTGGATTTTTTTGGTAAAGTTTCAGATTTACAGTAAACTAGTGTATGGAATCCAACTAAGCATTTGGTGCACCAAACTGAAGTTTCAGAAGATTACTTATTCCAAAAAAATAAGTGAGTGTCAAAGTGAAGATTTTCAATCAAGCGCTGGTAAACGGCGAGAGTAAACCTCACTGTCTTAAGGTAGCCAAATGCCCCGTCATCAAATTAGTGACGCGCATAAACTGAAAAAAAATTGGTAAACGGCGGGAGCTTCCTTGACTGTCTTAAGGTAGCCAAATGCCTCGTCATGTAATTAGTGACGCGCATGAACCGAGATGGGAAAGAGTACATTGAACATTGGGATCTGGCCATGTACACTTGCCAAACTTAAACATTCACAAGTTGGGAGAAACTGCCGTCAAGTACTAATTCCGATACGGCGCATTCAGAAATTCATGTTTCCACTCAATCAGGAAAAATAAAATTTTCGAGATCGGAAAGAGTACATTGAAGATTGAGCTCTAACCATGCACACTTCTCACAAATCTCAAAACTACACGACCCGCAGGAAACTCCCTAGGACGACTAAATCTTACATGGCGAGTTCAAAAAAAGTAGTTTTGACTTGGTTGGACAAAATAAATTTTTCATGTTCCAGCCGTGCACAAGTCCAAATGTCAAAAATTTCCAAGTCGGGGCTAACTCCCTAGAACGACTAAGTTTGACATGGCGAGTTTAATGAAAGTTGTTTTGACTTGGTCGGCCACTATGAAATTTTCATGTTCTGGCCGTGCACAAGTCCAAATCTCAAAACTTCACGACCAGGGGGAAACTCCCAACGACGACTAATTTTAGCAAGGCGCGTTCAAAAAAAATAGTTTCAAGTCGATCAAACACGAAAATATTTTAGTGTCCCGGCCGTGCACAAGTCCAAATCTCAAAACTTCACGAACAGAGGGAAACTCCCGAGGACGACTAATTCTAGCAAGGCGCACTCAAAAAAAATAGTTTCAAGTTGATCGGACACGAAAATATTTTGGTGTCCCGGCCGTGCACAAGTCCAAATCTCAAAACTTCACGACCAGGGGGAAACTCCCGAGGACGACTAATTCCGGCAAGGCGCGTTCAAAAATACAACTTTTAAGTCGATCCGACTCTGAAACAAAAGTTTTGAAAATTTTTGGTTTTGGGTCGTCCCCAGGAGTTCCCTGCGGTCTGTCATTTGTAAACTCTGAAAAAAAAAGTTTTGAAAATTTTTGGTTTTGAGTCGTCCTCGGGAGTCCCCCGCGGTCTGTCATTTTTAAACTCTGAAAAAAAAAGTTTTGAAAATTTTTGGTTTTGAGTCGTCCTCGGGAGTCCCCCGCGGTCTGTCATTTTTAAACTCTGAAAAAAAAAGTTTTGAAAATTTTTGGTTTTGAGTCGTCCTCGGGAGTCCCCCGCGGTCGGTCATTTTTAAACTCTGAAAAAAATATTTTTAAAAAATTTTGGTTTTTCGACCAAGTCGGTAAAAAATAAGCATTTGTGTATTAGTATGAAAAATGATAGCGCTATGTTTTTACATTGTAATACACAAATGCTCAATTTTTCCCAGGTCTGTCATTTTTCGACTCTGAAAATATTTTTAAAAACTTTTGGTTTTTGGACCAAGTCAGGAGTTTTCGAGTATTTGTGAATTAGTATGAAAAATGATAGCGCTATGTTTTTACATTGTAATACACAAATGCTCAACTTTTCCCAGGTCTGTCATTTTTCGACTCTGAAAATATTTTTAAAAACTTTTGGTTTTTGGACCAAGTCGGGAAAAAATGAGAATTTGTGTATTAGTATGAAAAATGATAGCGCTATGTTTTTACATTGTAATACACAAATGCTCAACTTTTTCCAGGTCTGTCATTTTTCGACTCTGAAAATATTTTTGAAAACTTTTGGTTTTTGGACCAAGTCGGGAAAAGACGAGCATTTGTGTATTAGTATGAAAAATGATAGCACTGCAAGAAAATCCCATTTACAAGTTTTTTGGATTTTTGGATTTTTTTGGTAAAGTTTCAGATTTACAGTAAACTGGTGTATGGAATCTAACTAAGCATTTGGTGCACCAAACTGAAGTTTTAGAAGATTTCTTATTCCAAAAAAATAAGTGAGTGTCAAAGTGAAGATTTTCAATCAAGCGCTGGTAAACGGCGGGAGTAAACCCCACTGTCTTAAGGTAGCCAAATGCCTCGTCATCAAATTAGTGACGCGCATAAACCGAGATGGGAAAGAGTACATTTAACATTGGAATCTGACCATGTACACTTGCCAAACTCAAACATTCACAAGTTGAAAGAAACTTCCGTCAACTACTAATTCCGATACGGCGCATTCAGAAATTCATGTTTCCACTCAATCAGGAAAAATAAAATTTTCGAGATGGGAAAGAGTACATTGAACATTGGGCTCTAACCATGCACACTTATCACAAATCTCAAAACTTCACGACCCGCAGGAAACTCCCTAGGACGACTAAATCTTACATGGCGAGTTCAAAAAAAGTGGTTTCGATTTGGTCGGCCAAAATATTTTTTTCATGTCCCGGCCGTGCCGCCTTGCACTACTCTAAATCTCAAAAATATCTAAACTGGGGAAAACTCCCTAGAACGACTTTTCTCATGTAAAATATTTTTGCACTCTGAAAACTTTTAGTTTTGGTTCATTGTCGCGAGTTTTTGAGTATTTGTGTATTAGTATGTAAAAGGATAGGGCATGTGTAAAATATTCATTTTTGAGCCTTCCAAACTTGGAGAGCAGAAAAAACTCAGTGTGTGTGTAATGTACGTTCACCATAGAGTAGTATTAACTACAACACTGAAAATGTCAAAGTCAAGATTTTCAATCAAGCGCTGGTAAACGGCGGAGGTAAACCTCACTGTCTTAAGGTAGCCAAATGCCCCGTCATCAAATTAGTGACGCGCATAAACTGAAAAAAAATTGGTAAACGGCGGGAGCTTCCTTGACTGTCTTAAGGTAGCCAAATGCCTCGTCATGTAATTAGTGACGCGCATGAACCGAGATGGGAAAGAGTACATTGAACATTGGGCTTCAGCCATGCACAC
>CATKUY010000206.1:77500-86397 GCA_949802685.1 Dicyrtomina minuta
GAAATACATTATAACTCCCAGACAGTGATACCGACTTCTCGTCGGGCTTAGGATCGACTGACTCGTGTTCAACGGCTGTTCACACGAAACCCTTCTCCACATCGGTCCTTCGGGGCCTCTCCAAAGTATTTGCTACTACCACCAAGATCTGCACTGATGGCGGCTCCAGGTAGTCCCACGACCAGACCCTTCAACGCACACCACCACGACCCTCCTACTCGTTGAGTCCTCGCGGATTTAACAAGTAAACCTCTGTGACTCAACGGTTGGGTATGGGCACGACGCTTCAGCGCCATCCATTTTCAGGGCTAGTTGCTTCGGCAGGTGAGTTGTTACACACTCCTTAGCGGATTCCGACTTCCATGGCCACCGTCCTGCTGTCTTAAGCAACCAACGCCTTTTATGGGATCTCATGAGCGTCGATTCGGGCGCCTTAACCCAACGTTTGGTTCATCCCACAGCGCCAGTCCTGCTTACCAAGAGTGGCCCACTTGGCACTCACCATCCATTGTCAGAGCTTCGATCAAGCAAGCCTGACTTCTCACCCATTTAAAGTTTGAGAATAGGTTGAGGTCGTTTCGGCCCCAAGGCCTCTAATCATTCGCTTTACCGGATGAGACTGGTATAAGCGCCAGCTATCCTGAGGGAAACTTCGGAGGGAACCAGCTACTAGATGGTTCGATTAGTCTTTCGCCCCTATACCCAGTTCCGACGATCGATTTGCACGTCAGAATCGCTACGAACCTCCATCAGGGTTTCCCCTGACTTCGTTCTGACCAGGCATAGTTCACCATCTTTCGGGTCCCAACGTGTACGCTCTAGGTACGCCCCACCTTCGAAGGTTGAGACGTCCAGGAGATGCGCATACAATTCAGTACTCGTCAATCTTTACAGAATTCCAAGTCTTGCCATGATCTCTCCTCAATTTGTAACAAGACAAATCTTCACTTTCATTACGCCTTTGAGTTTTACATTCTCAATGACTTGCGTACATGTTAGACTCCTTGGTCCGTGTTTCAAGACGGGACAGGCAGACCACGCATGTTTTAGATTGCAATTCTGAACAGAGCCAAAAGAGTTCTGACCGCCAACCAGTACGTACAACATGCTACGGTTACCCGTCCACATATCGCAAGTACCCTGCTCGTCCAAACCCTTGACCGCGTCAAACGCCTGTTCGCTCCACAACGACCACAAAAGTATTTGGTAACCAAGACTCAAACCACAAGGATTTGCAGATCCTCAGAACCTAAAATACCATATTAGTCGCATGCAACCCGGATGATAGAGAGAAATGCGGCGCACTCCCAGCAAATCAAAAAGTACACATCAGTCAAACCCCGAAGGATTAACCTAACTCTGTACTCTCAGTCACTATGAAGTAAGCCTGAATCTCCCATCAATACTTGCAAGTTCTGCCCGCTTACCCCCGAGAGGTTTCACGTACTATTGAACTCTCTCTTCAAAGTTCTTTTCAACTTTCCCTCACGGTACTTGTTCGCTATCGGTCTCGTGGTCATATTTAGCCTTAGATGGAGTTTACCACCGGATTTGGGCTGCACTCCCAAGCAACCCGACTCTACGGACAAGACGCACTGTACAACAAAATCATCGTACGGGCCTAGCACCCTCCATGGGCGATGGCCCCGTTCAAGAGGGACTTGGATGATCATTACGTACAGGCAATGTCTCGTCCCAAACGCCACATGTCTTGACATCCGTGGGATATCAGATTCAGCGCTGGGCTTATTCCTTTTCGCTCGCCGTTACTAAGGAAATCCTTGTTAGTTTCTTTTCCTCCGCTTATTAATATGCTTAAATTTAGCGGGTAATCTTGCCTGCTCTGAGGTCGCAAGTATGATAAATAATTTTTCAGTTTTGAAAAATTTTATCTAATGTAACTTTGTGGCTAGTAGCAAAACACCAGCACAGTCTAGCAATAAGAGAACTGGAGAAGCCTTTAACTAGATTCGCACAAGTACATTAACATTCTAACCAAGCTTACTCAGTCCTGAGAAAATATAAAATTTTCCAGTTGTGAGACAAACCCGGCGATTAGTACCAACAACAATCAAGTTGTATGGCAACTTTGAGTTTTGTTTCATATCCGACCCTCAGCCAGACATGGCCTGAAATTTATTTCAGGCCGCCATATGCGTTCAAAACGTCGGTGTTCATGTGTCCTGCAGTTCACACGTCTGCACGCAGTTAGCTGCGTTCTTCATCGACCCACGAGCCGAGTGATCCACCACTCGAGGTTGATATTTTATATCTTATTATTTTTTTGTATGAAACTTTTTACAGTTTATAGGCTTTGCTCTCCTCCTTTTCATATGAGGAGAGCTTTTTTCTGTTGGATTTGAACTAGAGAGAACATTGTCATTTTTCCTCTCATGTTCACAGAAAAAATTCTTTGTTTTACGTAAAGTACACACTGGTACAGCACGTTACACTAGTCACATAAAATTTACATTTTTGACTTTGTGTAAAATTTTTACTCCGGCAGTAAACCCCCACAACGTCAAGAAACATATTTGAAAAACTTTCAACCTAAAAATTTTTTAGGAATTGTAATTCACAAAAAATTCAAGACATTTTTTACAGGGAGTTACACCGAGCATTCATTTTATTTTTAAAAACTTTTTTAAAAAGTTTTTTTTAAGTTCGGTAATGATCCTTCCGCAGGTTCACCTACGGAAACCTTGTTACGACTTTTACTTCCTCTAAGTGATCAAGTTTGGGCATCTTTCCGATACAACGCCACGACCCGAAAGCCATCACGAAGATCAGTCCGAAGTCCTCACTAAATCACTCGATCGGTAGTAGCGACGGGCGGTGTGTACAAAGGGCAGGGACGTAATCGACGCAAGCTTATGACTCGCGCCTACTGGGAATTCCTCGTTCATGGGGAATAATTGCAATCCCCAATCCCCATCACGAAGGAGGTTCAACGGGTTTCCCAGCCCTTTCGGGTCGGGAACACACGCTGATTCCTTCAGTGTAGCGCGCGTGCAGCCCAGAACATCTAAGGGCATCACAGACCTGTTATTGCTCATTCTCGTGCGGCTATACGCCGCCCGTCCCTCTAAGAAGCTGCGGTGGACCCACAAAGAGATCCACCGTCTAGTTAGTAGGCCAGAGTCTCGTTCGTTATCGGAATTAACCAGACAAATCGCTCCACCAACTAAGAACGGCCATGCACCACCACCCACCGAATCAAGAAAGAGCTCTCAATCTGTCAATCCTTCCGGTGTCCGGGCCTGGTGAGATTTCCCGTGTTGAGTCAAATTAAGCCGCAGGCTCCACTCCTGGTGGTGCCCTTCCGTCAATTCCTTTAAGTTTCAGCTTTGCAACCATACTTCCCCCGGAACCCAAACACTCTGGTTTCCCGGAGGCTGCCCGCCGAGTCATTCAATTAACGACGGCGGATCGCCGGTCGGCATCGTTTATGGTTAGAACTAGGGCGGTATCTGATCGCCTTCGAACCTCTAACTTTCGTTCTTGATTAATGAAAACATTCTTGGCAAATGCTTTCGCAGTAGTTCGTCTTGCGACGATCCAAGAATTTCACCTCTAACGTCGCAGTACGAATGCCCCCGTCTGTTCCTATTAATCATTACCTCGACTCCGAAAGCCAACGAAATAGAATCGAGATCCTATTCCATTATTCCATGCACTAATGTTCAGGCTGTAGCGCCTGCTTTGAGCACTCCAATTTTTTCAAAGTAAACGTGTCAGCCACCCGTGGCAATCGGTTAAGACAACCACGAACGAACTGACAAAATCGTCCGGGCAAACAGTAAACACCGCAAGGTGCACCGCCCGCCCGAAACCGAGATCCAACTACGAGCTTTTTAACCGCAACAACTTTAATATACGCTATTGGAGCTGGAATTACCGCGGCTGCTGGCACCAGACTTGCCCTCCAATAGATCCTCGTTAAAGGATTTAAAGTGTACTCATTCCGATTACGGAGCCTCGTATGAGTTCCGTATCGTTATTTTTCGTCACTACCTCCCCGTGCCGGGAGTGGGTAATTTGCGCGCCTGCTGCCTTCCTTGGATGTGGTAGCCGTTTCTCAGGCTCCCTCTCCGGAATCGAACCCTGATTCCCCGTTACCCGTTACAACCATGGTAGGCGCATAACCTACCATCGACAGTTGATAAGGCAGACACTTGAAAGATACGTCGCCGGTACGAGACCATGCGATCAGCAAAGTTATTCAGAGTCACCAATTGTACGAGCCCGAAGACCCGATTGGCTTTGATCTAATAAAAGCACTCCTTCCACGAGGGTTGGAGTTCATTGCATGTATTAGCTCTAGAATTACCACAGTTATCCAAGTAGTAAGTGCGATCTAAGGAACCATAACTGATGTAATGAGCCATTCGCGGTTTCACTTTATTTTCGCTTGAACTTAGACATGCATGGCTTAATCTTTGAGACAAGCATATGACTACTGGCAGGATCAACCAGGTAGCTTAATACAATTCACTTTAAAAGTAAATGCATTTTTTTATATTTTCTGTCAAATCTACTCAAGGCGAAGCGGACTCGAAAATCCTCAAAGTGTACAACTCAAACATTTTTTGTACGGCTTCTACTTAAGAACTGCTCAACGTCACTTTTTCAATTTGACAGGCACACAATCCCCAGTTAAGAAGAGTTGTGCTTTATTTTTATTTTGGAAACAAAATTTTTATTTTGACAATCGAAACCATAAAATTCAAAGTCGGGGCGTAGCGCCCAGTACAAAGAACATTGTTCCACAAGTCAAATATTTTGTTCACACATGATTTCATCCAAACCATCGTGTTTTCAGCCCATGTAAAGACTTTCTCGAGTTGTAAAAATTTTACTAGCTCGGAGATTTACGAAGGAACATATCAGAACCACACTGTCTCATTAACCGTGAAAATACTCAGTTAAAAGAAACGCTGCTGTGAGGTTTAAGTTAAATTATCAAGCAACAAGTAGTTCTACCCCGCAGGGAAACATCTTAGTAAACTTGAAATTTGGTCGGAGGTCTTTTTAAGACTCACACCACAAGGTTTTTAGCCCGGGTGCGATCCCCTCCTCTGTGAATTTGCAACTTGAAGCCACCAATTTAACGGCTCGCTCTCGTCGTACACTTTTTACAGAACCCGCAATTCCTTCCACAAATAATTCCAATTCACGGTCAATCAAGTCAGCACGACAACTACCATTTTTACTTTTGTAACATTTGTAGATAGCGGCTGCATGATTTGAATTATCATGTTTCAGGGGTAACCCAATCTCACCAGGGTTTCCAACGGTGACGAAGACAGATCGCATTACCTCGATATACGTCTTCTGTGATTTCAAAAATTCGTGATAGAAACCCCATCAAAAGCCAAAGGCAAAAATTTTGTCATGGCTCACAGCAACAGGTTACTACCAAATGTGAACTTTTTACAAATCACGGAGTGGCACGCCAACATTTTACTTTTAGGCATACATCAGAAATGTAATCAACGCAAAAAATTTCCCCCGCACTATCAACCTATCCGTACTTCGCTGTTACGCTCCCAGATCCGTCAATACTTTGGGAACGCTTTTCTCAGCCACATTGATGCAAGATACGCAGGTACACGATTTCACGTTTTTCCTCTCTCATGTCTATGTAATCGCCCTTAAACTACCTAACTATGATCCAAGCCCTATCTCTCTGCCAAAAACCTCCTATACCTTATACATTACGAGCCCGACGCAACCTCCGTCAAAAACACCAAATTCCAAAAGATACAAAAAGTCAATTTTACCCTCATCAAGTTGTCCATACAACCCCATGTTGAACGAAAATGCGATATGCTCACAAACACCATTTCCATCCCATGTAATTTTCGACTCACACATAGACCCCTCCAAAAAGAAACATAAAATTTTTCAATCACCAAAATATTTCTATGTTTTTTAACATGGCCGTAAATGAGAGCCGGGCGCAACCCCCAGGATCCAAATTTTGTCATTTTCAACTTTTTTTAAAACTTTTGATTTTTGGACCAAGTCGGGAAAAATTGAGCATTTGTGTATTAGTATGAAAAATGATAGCGCTATGTTTTTACATTGTAATACACAAATGCTCAACTTTTCCCAGGTCTGTCACTTTTCGACACTGAAAACATTTTTGAAAACTTTTGGTTTTTGGACCAAGTCGGGAAAAAATGAGCATTTGTGTATTAGTATGAAAAATGATAGCGCTATGTTTTTACATTGTAATACACAAATGCTCAACTTTTCCCAGGTCTGTCATTTTTCGACACTGAAAATATTTTTAAAAATTATTGGTTTTTGGACCAAGTCGGGAAAAAATGAGCATTTGTGTATTAGTATGAAAAATGATAGCGCTATGTTTTTACATTGTAATACACAAATGCTCAACTTTTCCCAGGTCTGTCATTTTTCGACACTGAAAATATTTTAAAAAATTATTGGTTTTTGGACCAAGTCGGGAAAAAATGAGAATTTGTGTATTAGTATGAAAAATGATAGCGCTATGTTTTTACATTGTAATACACAAATGCTCAAGTTTTCCCAGGTCTGAGATTTTTCGACACTAAAAATATTTTTAAAAACTTTTGGTTTTTGGACCAAGTCGGGAAAAGACGAGCATTTGTGTATTAGTATGAAAAATGATAGCACTGCAAGAAAATCCCATTTACAAGTTTTTTGGATTTTTGGATTTTTTTGGTAAAGTTTCAGATTTACAGTAAACTAGTGTATGGAATCCAACTAAGCATTTGGTGCACCAAACTGAAGTTTCAGAAGATTACTTATTCCAAAAAAATAAGTGAGTGTCAAAGTGAAGATTTTCAATCAAGCGCTGGTAAACGGCGAGAGTAAACCTCACTGTCTTAAGGTAGCCAAATGCCCCGTCATCAAATTAGTGACGCGCATAAACTGAAAAAAAATTGGTAAACGGCGGGAGCTTCCTTGACTGTCTTAAGGTAGCCAAATGCCTCGTCATGTAATTAGTGACGCGCATGAACCGAGATGGGAAAGAGTACATTGAACATTGGGATCTGGCCATGTACACTTGCCAAACTTAAACATTCACAAGTTGGGAGAAACTGCCGTCAAGTACTAATTCCGATACGGCGCATTCAGAAATTCATGTTTCCACTCAATCAGGAAAAATAAAATTTTCGAGATCGGAAAGAGTACATTGAAGATTGAGCTCTAACCATGCACACTTCTCACAAATCTCAAAACTACACGACCCGCAGGAAACTCCCTAGGACGACTAAATCTTACATGGCGAGTTCAAAAAAAGTAGTTTTGACTTGGTTGGACAAAATAAATTTTTCATGTTCCAGCCGTGCACAAGTCCAAATGTCAAAAATTTCCAAGTCGGGGCTAACTCCCTAGAACGACTAAGTTTGACATGGCGAGTTTAATGAAAGTTGTTTTGACTTGGTCGGCCACTATGAAATTTTCATGTTCTGGCCGTGCACAAGTCCAAATCTCAAAACTTCACGACCAGGGGGAAACTCCCAACGACGACTAATTTTAGCAAGGCGCGTTCAAAAAAAATAGTTTCAAGTCGATCAAACACGAAAATATTTTAGTGTCCCGGCCGTGCACAAGTCCAAATCTCAAAACTTCACGAACAGAGGGAAACTCCCGAGGACGACTAATTCTAGCAAGGCGCACTCAAAAAAAATAGTTTCAAGTTGATCGGACACGAAAATATTTTGGTGTCCCGGCCGTGCACAAGTCCAAATCTCAAAACTTCACGACCAGGGGGAAACTCCCGAGGACGACTAATTCCGGCAAGGCGCGTTCAAAAATACAACTTTTAAGTCGATCCGACTCTGAAACAAAAGTTTTGAAAATTTTTGGTTTTGGGTCGTCCCCAGGAGTTCCCTGCGGTCTGTCATTTGTAAACTCTGAAAAAAAAAGTTTTGAAAATTTTTGGTTTTGAGTCGTCCTCGGGAGTCCCCCGCGGTCTGTCATTTTTAAACTCTGAAAAAAAAAGTTTTGAAAATTTTTGGTTTTGAGTCGTCCTCGGGAGTCCCCCGCGGTCGGTCATTTTTAAACTCTGAAAAAAATATTTTTAAAAACTTTTGGTTTTTCGACCAAGTCGGGAAAAAATGAGCATTTGTGTATTAGTATGAAAAATGATAGCGCTATGTTTTTACATTGTAATACACAAATGCTCAACTTTTCCCAGGTCTGTCATTTTTCGACACTGAAAATATTTTAAAAAATTATTGGTTTTTGGACCAAGTCGGGAAAAAATGAGAATTTGTGTATTAGTATGAAAAATGATAGCGCTATGTTTTTACATTGTAATACACAAATGCTCAAGTTTTCCCAGGTCTGAGATTTTTCGACACTAAAAATATTTTTAAAAACTTTTGGTTTTTGGACCAAGTCGGGAAAAGACGAGCATTTGTGTATTAGTATGAAAAATGATAGCACTGCAAGAAAATCCCATTTACAAGTTTTTTGGATTTTTGGATTTTTTTGGTAAAGTTTCAGATTTACAGTAAACTAGTGTATGGAATCCAACTAAGCATTTGGTGCACCAAACTGAAGTTTCAGAAGATTACTTATTCCAAAAAAATAAGTGAGTGTCAAAGTGAAGATTTTCAATCAAGCGCTGGTAAACGGCGAGAGTAAACCTCACTGTCTTAAGGTAGCCAAATGCCCCGTCATCAAATTAGTGACGCGCATAAACTGAAAAAAAATTGGTAAACGGCGGGAGCTTCCTTGACTGTCTTAAGGTAGCCAAATGCCTCGTCATGTAATTAGTGACGCGCATGAACCGAGATGGGAAAGAGTACATTGAACATTGGGATCTGGCCATGTACACTTGCCAAACTTAAACATTCACAAGTTGGGAGAAACTGCCGTCAAGTACTAATTCCGAT
>CATKUY010000207.1:0-25414 GCA_949802685.1 Dicyrtomina minuta
TGAGTAGTGGTCACTTTATGGAAGACCTGATTACTCTTATGAATAATTCTACGGAGTTCCCCTCCACCTCGTTTGAATTTGAAAGTCATTCCTTTAATGTTGAAAGTAGTAAAAAACCAGTTCAAGCATTCTTTAATTCTCACGGCGCCTCAATTAAGAAAATAAAATTTGATGGGGATGTATGCATCGATGATTTGAAATTTCTTCTTTTAAATCAGGCTCCGATTCTCCAGCATTTACTTTTGAGTAACATAACTTTTAAATATCGGGAATATGCAAAATATTCCGAAGATGCAGATACTTCTAAAAAGCGATCAAAACGGCAAGGACGACAAACATCCCTATTTGATAAAAATACTTCAGGACCTAAGCCAATTTTGAAAAACTTGAAAACTTTTCAATGTCAATTCTATGCAGCATTATTGCCTCAAATTTTAGTTCAGCAGATTTTGGAATGTTCTCCAAATCTAGATGATGTTGCTCTACCCATTGGTTATCTTAATTGTCTTGTACAACCCACGAATCGCCTCCAACTTTTGAAACAACTGTGGATTCAAATAGATCCTGAGAATATTGAGTCATATGAACTTGTTGCGGACAGTCTTAAAGATCATTGTACGATTCGTGAGCTTAACTACCTTTCTAGTTACAACTACTGGGGAACTGATACAGAATTTCTTCGAAGAGTAGCCATCGTAATGAGTACAATTTAAAAGCCAGCTCAGGCACGTGCCAAAAACTAGTGTGGAATGAAGGTGTATATAATTTGCAAATCCCACAAATGCCTCAAGTAAAACATTTGAAAATTTAGTACTACTTCGAGGATAACGTAGAGTCTGGCGTCCCAGTTAGTAGTTTAGGTGACGCCGTGAGCCTTAGCGATACTTTTCCTAGTTTAAAATCACTCGAAATTTTTACCACCAATGACTTCGAGATGGAGAATCTTCCCATTGCAAATATATTTAGTGATGTTGACCCAATTCCTGACCATGTCAAGACAGTTACCTTGAAGATTCCTCACCCTGGTAATAAATTACTTCAGAGTTTTAAGGACAAGTTTCCTAATGCTCATTATTAGACAAAAGGTACATCGACCTGGGTCTGTGATGGATATGAAGATGATAAAAGTGTCAGTGATGACAGTGACGATGACGAAAGTTACGATGAAGAAAGTGACGACAAAGAAAGTTACGACGATGAAGATAAAAGTGAAGATGATTAAAGTTCCAGTAATTTGATTTTTAAAAAACAATTTGGCTGATGACTGCTTTATAAAGTTGATATTTAATTAGTTGTAAAATGTAATTATTAATATTGATTTATTTACGGCAGGCCGAGGCCCAAAAGACAAAAGTACAGACACACATATTCATAAATATAGTACTGCCAATCATTAAATACATAGGCAGTACTTTCAGAGCATAAAACAGATTTATCAGGTCGTATAACAATTATAAATTTTAATTATTAATTAAGTAACAAAAATAAGTGTTGAGTTATTAACCAAGCAACAAATACAAATATAAATATTATTTAATATGAGACAAGTAACAGGTTCAGTACTACTACTTCTAGGCGTTCTAGGCTACAAACTGTAAGTTCTTCCATTTTAGCTGCATTGTTGAAGCAGCATGACAATTTGAGTTGAAAATGTTTATCACTATTTCATTATCCGAATTGGTTAGCCTATTCTGAAGTGAAAAAGCAGAGAATCTTCGGACAGCAGGAAAGCTATTCACCCTGTTATTAACCAACATCTCTGTGGCACTGCTGAGCCTTGGTAGCCCCATAACAATACGAAAGGCATTATTATAAGCAACTCTCAGCTGCTGATGAGCAGATCTTGACAGTATTAGCAGACTACAGCAGTAAATTGTGGAAAGATAAGTATTAAATAAGTATCTTTTGACGCTCAGGTTGCACTTACTGAAGAAGCACTTAATCATGTTTGCCCTTTTAAAAAGTTCCCTGCCTCTGTTATAGCTTTCGACTGTGTCACTTAAGAGATCAGCACCATACCTGCTTAAGCAGGAGATGGTGACTCCGAGATATTTTACACTCACACTCGGTGCAATTACATTCCCCTGAAAGGTTATGTTGATTTCACTGACGTGTTGCTTTATCCATTTGGGCATGAAAATCTGAATTTGAGTTTTAGAAGAGTTAAATTCCAAATCATGAGTTTCAGCATATTCTTGACACAGGTTTAGGAGCAAATTAAGGGCTGTTTTTGTGGTAGTCAGAATGCATATATCATCTGCATATACGAGGTTGTTAACAGTAGCATTTCCTACTTTGCATCCAACTCCTGTATTGTTAAGTGAGATAATTAATTGATCCATGTAAATTGCAAATAGGTACGGAGATAGAATGCCACCTTGGCGGACCCCTTTCTTCACAGCGAACAGATCACTAATGTTATCACTCCATTGGACATAAAAGTTCTGGTTGTTGAACTAGTAAGCTAAGAAACCCACAATAATTTTAGGAAAGCCTTTTTCGCACAGCTTATCAATAAGCAGCTGATGGTTAACCTTATCAAAGGCTTTGCTTGCGTCCAAATAACATGCATAGACTGGGATTTTCATTTTACTGTATTGGTTGATGATCTGCTTCAGTGAGTAGACACACATCTCACACCCCAGCCTTTGTTTGTAGCCAAACTGGTTGTGAGATGTGCTGAAGAATTTAATGTGTTTCACAAGAATTAATTTTTCTATGATTTTAGAGATAAGCGTGGCCAAAGCGATCGGACGGTAGTTATTTTTCAGCTTCGGGTTAAGACATTTTTTTTTCAAAATGGGGACTAGTTTCACAGTCATGAGATTTTTAGGAATGTGAGAGTGTGCCACCATACAATTAATTAGGTCACACAGCACATTAAGTATATCCAGATGACTGTAGCACAGGTGTTCAAGTTACGAAAGATCGTGACCCACTGCCTTCCCCAGCTTGATATTCTTTATAATATTCAGAAGCTCTTTACTGGAGAATTTTTGAGTTTCCTCAAAGGTCTTTTGAGTAGCATTTTGAGTAGCATTTTGATTCGTCGAGTATTAGCAGTTAGTATTACCGTAAAAGAGATCCTGAAAATTTAATTTCCATAGCTCACATATGTTTGTGCAACCAGTGGCATCTTCAACTACATTGCTGACATCATCTGGGAGCTTACCATTAATTTCTGTTTTAGCTTTGTTCCAGAATTAACGAAAATCATTTTCTTGGTAGCAAGTGGCAAATTGCTCAGCCTTAGCAATCTTCTCATTTTCCTTACACCTTTTTAGGGATTCTTTGAAGACCCTCTTATGTTGTTCCATAAGTTGCCGTAGGGAGTCTGAGCGGTTGCTAAGTAGCCAATCCAGATAAGCTCTCCTGTAGTTATCATAATCATTTTTGACTCTTGCATTCCAGCCAGGCAAGCTGTTGACTCGTTGTATTTTATCCACAGATGATAATTGTTGTTCGAATTTGACCAGACCTTCTACAAGTTGATTATATACGGAATCAATAATGCATTTATGATTGTGATTATCACAGGCACCTATACAGTCGACGAGAGAGAGTTGAGACTTGGGCCCCTGTGCCAGACCTTGCGTTTTATTTAGGTATTCATTTTTAATTTCAAGGCTGCATGTCCGCCAGTTAATGCAAGGAAGCTTTTGACGTTTTGATTGAATTTTTACACTTTGCTCTATGAGACAGATTGGGCTGTGCAGAACAAGAGGAAGATGATCTCCCGGTGCCACTTGCACAAGCTCTATTGATGATCCATGGGCCAGGGTGTCATTGACAATGAAATGGTCTGGCCAGCTGCTGCTTTTATTAGATTCACTGTGAAAAGTTTTGGTATTTTTATCAAGTTTATCACAGTCCACTATGTGCAACCCAAGGTCATTCGCAGCACAAGCGAGTTGATCATAGTTATTGCACCCGGGAGTTATATTAAAGTCGCCGCATACAATATAATTATCACAGTCACTATTGAGCACAAGAGACATCACTTTCTCTATGTATTCAACTTGTTTCATCTGCTCATCACTAGTTGGGAAGTAGCAGCTCAGGACAAGTGTTTTAGTATAACCTTTAGTAAGCATAACTCCACAAAGTCTATTGTCATTACAGTTCACGGTTGTTATATTATCACGAAGAGTAGTATTCCACATAATTGCAACTCCCCCATAGGGTCTCCCATGTAGCGGTTCATGACTAGGAATTGCTGATACGCTGGTGCCATCAAACGACATATGTAATTGTTTTATAATATGTTCTTCACATTCTCTCAACCAAGTTTCTTGTAAGCAGATAATGTCATATTCACATAAATAATTAATAATAAAGCCATCATTCCTCTTTAAGCTCTTACAGTTCCACGTGACAAAATTCAGTACTTTATCCATTATTATTTTCAGAAACTGCTTCAGAAACTGCTTTTTTTCTCAAGATAGGCATTAGATTTGCATCTTTGGCTACTTTTTTCCTATTATTTCATCTGTCAAAAAGAATCCCTCCAGGCCAGAAGGTTGGATCATAAAATGACGTAATGTCAGTGCTTGTAGTTGTAAAGTCAACCTTAAAGGAGGCATAACGCTGGTTGTCATACTTGGCGTCCAACTTAACCACATTGACATTATGTAACTTTTTCCACTCTAAATACGATTTGACATTTTCCGGCTGAGTGTCACTTCTGAATCTGCTTAGGAAAAATTCAAGTTTCTTCTCTCTTCTTTCAGGGATGTACACATTCTTATCAGATAGGAAACACTGACACTCGGTTGATCCTTCTCCTACAAGAGATTTCCTTTTTTTGGGAATTTTGGTTTGCACAGTGTGCCATATCCCCTCATCAATAGGATTTCCAGTGTCATTTTGATCCATAGGGTTGCCAGCCAAGTTTGCATATGTCATGTTCTTTCCACTTTTCATGGTATCAGATCGTGTTTCACACTTGTCAGTTGTGGCGGAAGAACGAGGATGGGGGAGACAACTACTTCTATTGTCAGACAGCCAGCTAATTTTCTTGGTTAGGTTTTCAACATTCTCAATTACCAGCTGTACAGCTTCGTTGATTTTATGTGTACTCACAGCTGCTTGTTCCAGCCCATTTACTTTACTCGATAGTAGTAGCAGATCTATCGACTTGGTATCCCGTGGTGGGATGCGATTCAGATTCGCGCTCACACAAGTTGGAGCACATTCATTTGTATCTAGTACAGTTAGGGCTTTGTGTATGTTTCGCACATTGGTTGGTGATCTTTTCTTGCTTTTTACTGGCTTTGGGAGTCAGAAATTCGCGCTCTTTAACCTTTAATCACATGCCGATTGAATCAATTTTCTCGAGTTTTCAATTTCATCTTCTGAGTAGAAGTTACTGCAGATAATGACAGTTTCTTCAATGTCACACCCTCCAATTAGTCTAAACTGTATATAATTAAGCACTTCACTGACGATAATGTCCTTTGAAGCACTTAAGACAGAGTAAACCTCCGCTATCTCATTCGGGCTCTTGCTCTTGCCGGCCATGTTGAGGCGGTAATACATGTGCACATATAAAACTTGGTATAAACCACTCTTACTACATACTGTGTGTAGGCTTTGATGTCATGATTACTTTAAAAATATTAGTGGGCAACATAAAACTACTGTATTGGGAATCTTGTTGGATTTTGTATATTACTAATAGCATGTGATCTATTGTCTTCGAAAAGCATTGGTATTGCAGGTGAAGTTGTGAAGTCGTGTGATTTATTTTAAATGATCTGCATAATATTTAATAATGTTTGAAAAAGTAGTCAAAACTATTGTGATTGTGATTTGACATTGTCAGAGATTTTAAACAACAACGGAGCTGTAAGTACCTCTATTGCAGTATCAGTCACACTCGCAGACTTTTAGCTATACTTAAACTTAATTAAAATCCCAAAGCAAATAAACCGCGGCTATGCACTTGCTGTTTCTCATTGCTACATATTAAAATAAACAGTGATGAAAATACGAATCTATTTTCTTTATATTTAGTAGACTGAGCAGACTGACAAAGCATATTATGTAGTGTAGTATTGACGCTGTTGTTATGATTACACCGAAGTTTGAGATGCTTGCAATAAAACTATTTCGAAAGTGAAGACGACGCCCACAATTTTGAGAATCAAAGGTTTTGTAACGGTGAAGCAACCCATGCCGTGAAAGCCTATTGTGGTTGAGCTCATAAAACTGTGTGTTCTTTGAACCTGTTGTTGAAAATTGGATATTTTTATAAATCATTATTAAGTATTTACGTCATGTTGCAAATTCAAAATTATTTCATATATTTTAGTGAGTTTGATTGTTACCTCATAAACATAAGCATGTATAGGACATTTAGAAAATAATACACTGCATTTATGAACCCAAGTATTGATTTTGGCGCTCACGAGCGACACCATACAAAGACGAGCAATTAGATGGATGAAGGCCCTATTTAATCAATTATTAGTTAAAACTTCATATTACTAACGATCTAAATCAGAAATAAGTATGATGAAATATGAACTAATTACCACTTTGCATAAATAGCTGCTACTGTGCTTTGTGATTCTCCAGGAATCATCCCATGATAGACCTATACATGATTGCAACCATTAAAATAACTAGAAAAAATAAAAAATAAACTTTTAAAATTAAAGATACGTAAGAACTTAGCTGACTTACATGGAGAATAATAAAATAAATATTGGCAGCAAACGAAAAAAATACAAGTGGGGATAACAAGTCTGAAACGTGGCGAAGCATCTCAATAAGTTTTTCAAAATCTTTCGCAAATTGCCTCCATTTGCCCGTATCTAAAATTGACAAAATAAGTGAAAATATCGTGAACGTAGTACCAAATCATAATTAAATATGAACAACAAGTAAACAGCACAACGCCTTGGAATTTTAGCATCCATTACCTATAGAATTTTGTACGGCATTGTCAAGTAATTCGGATTTGCCAAGAAGGAATACAATTTTGAATTTGAAATAAATTGCACGCGCAAAGATAGCAATTGTAATATCCATGAAATTCCATGGATACAGTGCCAATTTATTGGCAAAGAAAAGGCATACTGAGAGTAATGGATGGTATGGCAGGAACTCAGCCCATGCTCCATGTTCACGCCTGTAGTAAATTTCCATAGTGCCCATCCCCTGCTCATCATCTATGGATATTAATGCAGCAAAAAATTGTTTTTTTTTCAAATTCTATGATTAAAAAACTAACACATTAGTAGCTTATTTTACGCTTAGTTTAAGTCAAATATAGCATACGCCCTGCTGGGAATAATGCTGGGATACATCTTAAATGCCCAGTAATATTTTCCAAAATGGCGCTGGTCAATACAATCCCCGCCAAGGTGTTCACATAGCGCGTTAAGCCACGGTCAAGTTTTGTTTTGCGTAACTTCATGCAGCTCCATTGTTGAAATGTTGTAATCAAGGCAGGGCTCCTCCTCAAGTAGATTATGTAGGTTTAAGGGACATGCGGTTAACGCAATTTCAATATCATATCAATATTAAATCTGACTTGTATACTTAAAATCACACGTTTTCAATAAATATTATGCAATTCATTAATTTAAAAAGTTTTTGTTATTACATAGTTAGTCCAAGTCCATAAAATAGAAATTTGGAAAGTACTGAGGCGTAGTCTGCAGCATTAGAAACGTTTGCTCGACTGACATGAACAAAGTTTACCATTGTTGCGGAGCCCAATAAGATCCAAATTAGTACGCTCACAAAAACCGCAAGGCTTTGTTTTCTATTATAAATGAATTATTTAATTTCATATAATAATAATGATTATAATAACTTCAGACCGAAAGCGATATGAGCTCAAGCTCCTTTTACTGCCCTTGCCTATATTAAAGTACCTAGATGCGTATATAATAATTTGCATGTAAAAATAACCATTATTTCTTACTTAAAAGTTATTTGATCCAAATTTGATTGAAACAACCCTTCCAACGGAATAAGCCCAATACATTTCCCAAAAATTAGAAATATCCTGAAATGTGGATACAAGTTATCCGTCATACCTTCAGCTTCTGAGTCCAAGTCCATATTATTTCTAAAATTTATAAGAAGTCACTTAGAATTTCGAAAGCATATAGGCTGCACCATTATTGCTGCGTAATAAATACTACCAATTTAAACTTACCTTTGATTTATCTTTTAATTAGAAATTGTGTTCATTATACAAAATATATATATACAGTAACAAATTCAAAATAATATAGTTGTCCAACTATTTATCAGATTAAACTAATGAGCTTCTATGATCTGTGAATTAATGCAATTAAAAAATAAGCTTGATCTCAAAGCTGAAGTTTATGAAATATAAACAAAATTTTTTGTAATATTTCGTATTATTATTGCGTGTGTGCAGCTGGCAGCTTCTAAAGTCCAACTGACTCAAAGATTATCAATAAGTCAATGTAGGTTTTATTTCAAATACATAATACAATTTATAGTTTCATTTTTGACATACGTTTAGAAAAAGAATCCAATTTGTATTTACAAGTGATTTGCGCTACTAAAGAGCAATTAGGACTAATGGTATACCATGAATAACACTCAAACCCAAAAAACGTACTATGTATATCTGTATAACCAATTATAGTTCCATCAATACCTATAAATTTACATAATAATTGCATGATTAGTTTATCACAAATTTAGAAGATGGGGAATCGAGGTTCAGCTTCAATACGGTGAGCTCTAGAAGGCGTGTGAAAGGAACCGTTGAGCCAAACATAATTATACACACATTGTACAATTACCTGACTGGGTGGAGACGCGAAACTACAATACATATTTTTACATAAATACAGACATAAATACATATTACTGATAAATACAGTATATAGTTCTTACATAGGTAATTTGAGACATATTTGTGAATTGCGCCGAGAATAAAAACAGCGTTGTTATAAACAAGAGACAGGTGACAATAAGGTGACAGGTGCACAACATAAATAGAATGATAAATACTTGTTTATCTAACAAACTATGCATTTATAATTTTGATTTCGCTGACGAAATATAAAAAGCATTTAGAATTTACTAATTAGGCTCACAGGAACGTGAGGAACGATTCAAAATGCTTTTTAAAAAGTATTTGAGACTTGTTAGGATTGTAGCCAATGTGCGATGCGTCGTCATAATAAACACGGCTTTAAAAATTAAATTAGGAGTATAAACAGCTTTGTATTGACAAAGGCGAAACCAGGACAGCCATACAGACGAACGGACACAATAATTTTATTATATCCTCAATGATCTAAAGCTCAGCGTCTTAGCACCTTTTACTTGTTGTAGGTAGCAAATTTTCATTCAGCTAAAGGAAGTGAAGCAGTGTTGTCAACAATAGTGGCGAGTGTAGTTAGAATCAAACCGCAATCCACGTAGAAAAAGTCCCAAACACGAACCCGAATTGGTTTGAGGGATGGTAATGATTTTTGAATCCAAATAAGTGACTTTGTCCAAACCGAATTCCTTTGGCAAGATTCTAGAACCTCTGTTGAAACTTCGTTCACCTCTGCAAAACGGAGCCACGTGTAGATATGGTAGAAGACTGTAGCTAAAGACATTGTCCAACATCGTAGCGCAATGGGCCCATTGAGCTGTACACCAGTCGAGATTCCCAGTACAACCGTCACAATAACAATTGGTTTCCAACGTACGGGGAAATCCGGAAAATGAAGTCGAAGTTGTTTTGAAGCAGCTGAAGCTTCCGGTATTCCCCTAAAAAAATTTCTGATCTTGTCTTCGTAATAAAAACTGCATTTTCAGAATTTGTTTCCTTGTATTGTGTACGATTTAACAAAAATAGGTTGAACAAATTCAAATTTTTTGATAATCTTTCCAAAATTTTTAAATTGAAATTGAGATTATATTTAATTTACGTCAGTATCAGATGCCTAATACAGGGCAGTGCAATGTACATGTACGAAATCGCGTCTAAGTACGTAAAATAAACAGTGATACACTGGTAGACCCAAATGCCCAGTTGAACGAGTATCAGTGGCGACAAGTATATCCTTGGGATGTGACTCACTTTCGGGACACATAAGGTCAATAAATGTGGCATTGCTGGATTTTTCACGGCTGCAAGCAGATTCATACATGTTACAAGTACGGCTGTGGCTTTCATCTCAGTAACCAGTTTATAAAATCCTCGATATTCTCCCGGGTCTTTTCCACTATAATTACCTCGACCTTTATTTTGTCGTTTGTTTTGACCTTTATTTTGACCTCTACTTGGATCGTCGCTTTGATCTTCAATTTAATCTTCAATTTGAGCTTCAATTTGAGCTTTACCTTGACCTTCACTTTGACCTCTACTTTGACCTCCACTTTGACCTATACTTTGACCTCTACTTTGACCTCCACTTTGATCTTCACTTTGACCTTCACTTTGACTTTGACGAGCAGCACCTTTGGGTGATTCGACAGTTGGTTGCTTCTGAAGTTCAATGGCCAGTTGTAAGGAGCGATTCCACAAGATGTGGTGTTGTCCATAGTAACGCATTAGACGCAGCTGCATGTTTGATTTATTCAAGTAGAGACAAAAGGTGCATACTGAAGAGATGCTTGTGCCTCCTCAGACTTGTGCCTGTAGATTGACAGTATCCATGTTACAAAAACATACAAGACGTACAAGTTGTACAGGCCAAAGGTCAGATAAGAAATGAACTTGGAGCCTCGTCCAGAGTTGTAGATGAAAGCATTTCGTTTTTCGTCCCATTTGTACGACAGGAGGCGGAACAGATCAAGAAACATTTTGATTCGCTTTAGACTCTGATAATTGTCGGCAGTGTCGGATTTGCAGCGGCGGAGGCAATGTGCAGTACACCGTAAGTATGCCGACAGCGGCGAATGAACGGATTATGGCTGTCTGTGTCGGCAACTCTTCGAAATTTTCGCCACAACTTCGCCGACACCAATCCGATGCAACACTGAAGTGCTGTTTTTAGCACGTGAGCTTCATATGATTTGCCGACGTGCTGCCGCTTCATTACTTTTTCCGTTACAATACTGCATTTCCACATCATACAAGGTTCGTACAGTGTAGAGTGTGACTGTGGAACGAGCGCAGTCTTCTTTTCCTCACAATTACAGAGATAACTACAACTAAAGTCGTGAAAATAATTGCAGATTAGTGCCTATTTCATATTGTTTGAAGTTATATAGTTTGTGAAATGACTATATATAGTGGATACGCTATTATTGGACTTCACAACAGTCGTGGTTTAAGTGATTAAACATAGTAAACTCTTACTGTCTGTTGACTGTACTGTAAGTGTAACTTGTAACTTCAAAATAATCTATTAGCGCACGGTAAATGACAATTCAGGCTTACCAGGCTAATTGAAAGTTATTTAGTTGACTAAGCTTCATGTGCAAGCAATAAATAGAAAATTAGGTTGTGCGCGGAACCACTATTACTGACAATTATTTCTATTTGAATCACATCCGCTAAAATTTATTTCAGTCATCCCATAGAAATCTAGAGAACACCCGCGATAGGCACTCAGCATTGTAATGAAACTCCCATGCCAGGACGTTTTTCCAGTTTGGCCTGATAAATAGGAAAAATCTTGGCGTACACTCGCGCCGTCTATACGTGTGGGGAAGCAACAGCTCCTCAGCATTACATTTGCATAGGGACTGTGCACACCAGCGCCTCTCCAGCTGTAGGGCGGAACTGCTTGCAACAGCTCCTTAGCATTTCACAACATGCAAGTTGCGCACTCATTTAGATGGCGCAGTTCTCCGCTCGTAGGCACTTTTCTGAGCTTCGTACATGTTCTATAGATTTCTATGAGTCATCCCGTCTAATTCCATTATAACCTGTTTTTAGTGAATGGTGTATACTGTTTCTAGTTTTACTGCCTAATTAAAATCAAAAAACCTAACACGTACTATCATATTCGGCAGTTTAGGTTAGTATAGTAGTACTTTTGTGGGTTTCGTAAATGTGAAGCCTAATCGAAAGAATTAGTTGAAGCTGTTATTGTCATCATTTTTCAGTTTGGACTGTTTACTTGTTTTACTAATGACTTACAACGGGGACGAAGCGTGCTGTGCTGTGATATTGTAGACTGGAGAGTGTGTTATTTCGAGTGCAAACTTTGAGCATTTATTAGCAACATAACTAATTTTCAATACTTTACGCAGCTTATCCTTTTGAATAAATATAATAGCACCAATATCACAAAACTCAATGTTCATCAACGTGTACTTTTTAAATTATTTACTAACTTCTAAGCATATCCTACTTGTGCTCGTTTAGACGAAAGTGCACTTATTTCATAATTATTCATAATTTTATTTTCATAGTTGTCGGTTTATGTTTTTCAGTGAATTAAATGAAGTTATTTTGCATGACAACTATCTACAGCACCGCACTGAACTAGCAAGGCATCGTAAGGCAGTAGCATAACTAATGGCATAGGTGCAGATTTATGTCGGCGTTCGTCGGCTAAGGGTGTCAGCAAGCGGGCGGCAATCCGTATAAGGATGCTAACGGCGCGCCGCTGGTGGGCCGGTGGACAGAAATTACTGATGGGCCGCCATGCGGAGGCGCCGACTTTTGCCGGGTAGTGGGCCGCTTCAGAAATGTTTCTTGGGGAGCGAAGAAACTCACCGCGTGAACCAAGTTGTGTCTCAGAACTTTCGTTGACATGTTTATGTATTTTAGTTAAACTGTCATTATCGTTACATATTATATTGTTTTTGAAGAAGTCAAAAACTCGTAAGTAATTCCATCCTAACAGTAATCACTTTATTAACAAATTGAGTCAAGCTTCCATATTGGTTCTACTCCACAATGACAAGTAATGTATTTGACGAGTGGGCATATTTTATTAATATTTTAAATTTTTCCTTGCAGCAATTCAATTTTGTATTTATGGCAAACTTTTATTATTTGCTAATAAATCACAGAAAAAACCGAACCTCTAGGTAAGTTAACTTATTTTGAACTTTATTTGTGCTCATTTTATATGCCTAGCATATTTTCATCTTTTAAAAGTATTTAAGCGCAATAATGTATAATTATGTGTACAGGTAATCGAATTTCGATATTAAGCTTATTGAATCTGTAGGAAGCAATTTTTAAATTGAAGAATATTATTTTAATTATTAGATCCATGCAGTAATAATTAAAAATAATTTTTTACAACTAAACAAAAAATGTTGACCTAAATACTGCAAGTTCACGATTAAAAAATATTTAATAACCATAATTGAACAAACATTATTTTTTGAAAATAATTGTCTAGTATGTTGAACTCTCCAATGTAGTTATATCATAGTTGCAGTTTGTAGGAAAAAATCATGTTGTAAACTGAAAGCGAGCTTTAATTGCTTCAAGTAAAATTCGCAGGAGAAATATAAAATTTAGTTAAACCCACACATTTTCATAGTTTTAATTATGCCTACCTACATTATTGCTTACCTTATTTTAATCAATACAAAATATAAATTGAATAGGTTGGGTCAAATTTTCCGTATTTTAGATTGTCCTTTGCAGTAATATACTTTACAAGTTTACAGAGAAAATTTTGATTCCAAACTGACTGAGAGCAAACTTCAACTGTTCCCAGTATAACTCGAGGAGGAATATAAAATTTAGTCCACCTATTTTGTGTTGTAATTATGGCTTTACTTAATTGTTAAGCCTATTTTGATAAATTAAAAATCTTTTAACGTCTAATTGTGTAGGTAATTTAAGGTCGATACTAGCATATCTTTATTATATAAGTATTTTTCTAAGCCGACAAATATGTTTTTAAGTCATAAATTTAGGCAAAAATAATTTATATTTATTTTTCTACTTGAAAAAAAAATTTCAGCTTAGTTACTGGCAATTGCATGATTTAGGAATATGTAATAAAGCAAACTTCTTAAAATGTATACATTTATATCAAATTTTGTATAATTACTTTTGAAACCTAATAAAATGTGATTTTTTAAAATTATTCCTGTCATTGTCAATAAACAAACGTTTTTGCTAGAAGAAAAATCATTCTATATTTGTATTTTACTATTGTGAATTTCCCTACTCAAGAATTTAATGAAAAAATGTGATTTAATACTGATTTCGACTGACTTAGATAGTTAGGTATTTGCGACTAAACCAAAGAACAGAAATAAACTTTATGCAAATATATATAGAGTTTTGCTCTAGCTCCCAATAACACGAAACTACATTGCAAGAAGTTTAAAAAAGAAATGTAAATGATATGATATCTTTATATATTTTTTTATTTTAGTTAACCAAATTCTTGCGATTCATAATAATAATTCCAGTTTACTGTAGTTGTGTTTCTTGCATCGATTTTTTTTATATTCAAGTCAATTTAGTTTTTATTCATCTAGTAATCATTTATGACGAATATAATAAAACACAAATAAATGTAGGTGGTTATGTAACCACTTTTTTAAAATAATATAATAAGTTTAATTTGGGCTGACGGGAAATAACAAAAGCGGATCTCAGTTGATATAAATAAAGACAGTATCAAAAGCAGCATTTAAAAAACATACGTCCACTTCAATGAGTTTAATAAGACAATAAATAATCCTTTATTATATTGACCCGACACTGCTTCAAAATACAAATAAACAAGTAGCGTGGGACCCAAATAGAAATAAGTACTTATAGCTAGAAACAACTAAATTTACAGACAAAAATTTTGATTTGTTTTCATTAATTAAATCTACTTTTAAAACATGGCTTTCAAATGACTTAAACACTGGCTTGCATTTATTTATTTCCGGGTCCGAATTTCAACGAACGCAGCAACAGGTTCCAGATATTGACGTGTTTCTAAATTCAATAAAAATAAAAATAAATGTTTGAAACAATCACTGTGAATTCATGATATTTATATCCATTGAAATTGGTTACTATTAAATTTAAACTGGGTGATTGTGTAGAAGTAGCATCAAATATGCAATGAGTGTTAAATAATTTCAATTTTGAGTTGTAAAAAAGTACCTTGGATTTCTTTCACACTCAAATTAACGCCTTCAAAAGAAAATATGATTTTTGTTCGGTGAAGAACCTCCGAGAAGCCGTAAACCGCCGTCGCTTTTGACACACATTTGGATGTTAGATAAGATCCAAATTTTATTTTGAATTCTTTTAAATCTGTGGAAATTAAACGTAGTAAATAAAAATACAAAAACATGTCTAGTTACTGAATAGTCAGCAAAAAATTAACTTACTCTCACAGTCGCCGATGAACGGATGAGACCGGTCCAAAACTTGCGCAAGACGCGACTCTGATTCAGAAAATGTTACGTCACTGTCAAACTGAGTGCATAACTCTGGAGAAATCCCTGTAAAGAAACTGTCCATCCCCCCTGTGCCAGCCGTAACTTGACATACAAGATATATTTCAAAATACTCTAGCCTAGGAAATGCAGTCCAGACCCAGTTGCTAAGGTGATTTGATATCACCCCGTCAATGTTTAAATGTACAACATTTGGGAATATTTGAGGCATGTTTCTGTCCCACCAAGGAAATGAGCATAATTTTAAAGTAGTCACTGTTAAAATAGTATCACCAGGAATGGATGTCACTCCGTCAGACCCAAAATGATCCACGGAAAAAAAGTCCATGAGTTTGTTTGAGTTATTTTTTTGAATTCGGTTTATGTTTAAATTCACTTTGCGGAGACTAGGCAAGTAATCCGTGGGAATTTTGACGTCCCCTTCATTTTTCAAAACAAGTGAATCAAAATCATCCGCCGATTCATCCGCCGTTATTTCCCCAATTTGGACTGCCCTCCCAATAATATCTCCTAGGAAACGAACTCGGACTGTGAATGGAGCTGTGTCATCAGATAAACTAAGACACTTTAAATGAGGAAGCGGTGGAATAAAAAGGTTGACATGGCAACTAGAAGCATGGATCACAATATCTAGATGTTTTAACGAATCCTTACTTGCACTCAAAATTATATTAAAATACTTTACAGCAATACATTCATTTCCATTTTCCCACCGAAAGTGTCCAAACATGATTGTTAATTTGCATAGTTGAAGTGTTGGAACACCCACATGATTATCCTGCAACATTGCACTCGTCAGAAGATTTATAAATTCTTCAAGTATTGACATTTGATCGAATGTTGGTCTGAAGATAAAATCTTTAATGAGATGACATTTTTCCATTTCAAGCAAAACTCCGAGTGAGCAACCACTCACATTACGAATAGCTCTCAAGTTTGGTGAAACACTTATAAGCTCTTTCACAAAATTGGATTTGTCCAGCGAAGGTGTTTTGAATAAATATCCGATACTAATTTCTTGTATTCCAAGTGTGGGCTGCGTAGAGACACAAATTTGATTTTCACCCCCGTCCTGGTCTTGATCCTGACTTGGAAACTGACAAGCATATTGAATATCTAAAGAAATCAAATGAGGCATGTGGACGTATAACAAATTGTGAACTCCTTGTTTTGGAAAGCTACTTCTCAACGTAAGACTTTTGATTTGTCTTCCATAAAGTAAAAGGAAATGAAGCAAATCTTTATGAGTCTGATCTTGATCGCTGTCGTGAGTCGTAGGACTGAGATTTCCAATACGCGATGTACACGCTGTGAAGAAGCTAATGCTGGTGGATGGAAATTTCGAGGAAGTAGAGATTAGAGCAGACAGATCTGCAACACATTCACTGGGTTGGTAAGGATTAAAATATTTGTACATAGAGCCATTATCCACACCAATTTTCACTTCACCAAATCCCAGAGCTATTTGACACAGATTTCGTTTAAGGAGGACCGAAGTCGCTACATCTCTCCAACAGCGATTCACTAGGCGAAAATGAAGTAAATCTTTCACCGTGAAAATTTCCAGGTTGTCAAGTATCTCAGGAAGTATCTATGAGCAGCGTACACAAATGTTACAAATTTAACTCTAAATGCTTTCTGTCGGAAGTATGTGAGATAAGAGTCGTTATTTAAAATTTTAAATCTCTTACGTCTTCTGTGAATACATCGATGAAAGCCTCCACACCTTCTTCAGAGATTATGAATCCGGAGGCGGCTGCAGCCGAACCAGCAATGGTACTAGTGTTACTAACCTCAGTAAGGTAACCTGAAGTAACCTCACCGTATGTATTAGCTTCAGTTTTCATACGTTTCGAAGTTGCATTTAAACTCATTTTGCGGTCACAGCTTAAGCTGAAATAGTCAAGGAAAGATAACACAATTACGCAATACGATGACATGCCCTCAATCAAAATTAATATCACCAAAAACTTAAATAAATCATTTTATACTTCAGACGTCAGAGTGGTACATATTACTGTATGCGCATACGGAAGAAGACTGCGAATGGGAATTCAAGTAATAATTTGGGAATTGACTATATGTGCTTTCTGAGACACAGTCCAAAATTATTATTTACGCCATTCACGGCTACAATGTCTTGACCCTACAACCAACAACTATCATGTTATTGTATGAAGTAAAAATTCGATCATTCGCCCATCACCCTGAATTTTTAACTTTGTAAATATGTTACCCCATAACATTTCAGAAAAAGTTTATATGTTGCAAGGATAAAAATTAAAAAGGAGACCAGCTCAAAATTAAGGAACTTTAGTAGCGCTCAGTTCACAGTTAAGAATTTAATAACAGTCGTTGCATTTCTCCTTTATTTTTATTACTCTCAAAAAAGTAAGTTATATAAGTAAAGACTTTATTTTAAAACTATTTTGAACATGCTAAACCAAAAAAGTAAACCGATAAATTACCTACCTTTAATTAACAATTAACGAGTAACCACAACCTCTAAATATGAAATAATAATATTAACACATTTACTGACTATTATTTCAAATCCAATAACTACTTAATAAAAATACAAATGAACAAAAATCTTAAGTTACAGGCACAGGATTAGATGACTACCGTTCAGAGTTGCAGAGTTTAATTCAGATTGTGAGAAATTGTAGTAAAAAATTGATTCCCATCTAAAAAAAACCGAAATGAAAATTATTATTCCCAGGGGCCCCCAATATTTTCCAACTTCAAAAAACAAAACCAAAGTGCGAATATCTCGAGAACAAGGAATGTACTGATACCCAAATTTTGTGTACACGTAGCTTAACACTAGTACTACATACTACTATGCTCAGACCCCCCGATTAATTCATGTACACACCTCAAATTTCAAATTTGAAAAATCTCCCATGCTTAACCTTTGGACGCTCATATCTCGAGAACAAGGAATGTACTGATACCCAAATTTTGTGTACACGTAGCTTAACACTAGTACTACATACTACTATGCTCAGACCCCCCGATTAATTCATGTACACACCTCAAATTTCAAATTTGAAAAATCTCCCATGCTTAACCTTTGGACGCTCATATCTCGAGAACAAGGAATGTACTGATACCCAAATTTTGTGTACACGTAGCTTAACACTAGTACTACATACTACTATGCTCAGACCCCCCGATTAATTCATGTACACACCTCAAATTTCAAATTTGAAAAATCTCCCATGCTTAACCTTTGGACGCTCATATCTCGAGAACAAGGAATGTACTGATACCCAAATTTTGTGTACACGTAGCTTAACACTAGTACTACATACTACTATGCTCAGACCCCCCGATTAATTCATGTACACACCTCAAATTTCAAATTTGAAAAATCTCCCATGCTTAACCTTTGGACGCTCATATCTCGAGAACAAGGAATGTACTGATACCCAAATTTTGTGTACACGTAGCTTAACACTAGTACTACATACTACTATGCTCAGACCCCCCGATTAATTCATGTACACACCTCAAATTTCAAATTTGAAAAATCTCCCATGCTTAACCTTTGGACGCTCATATCTCGAGAACAAGGAATGTACTGATACCCAAATTTTGTGTACACGTAGCTTAACACTAGTACTACATACTACTATGCTCAGACCCCCCGATTAATTCATGTACACACCTCAAATTTCAAATTTGAAAAATCTCCCATGCTTAACCTTTGGACGCTCATATCTCGAGAACAAGGAATGTACTGATACCCAAATTTTGTGTACACGTAGCTTAACACTAGTACTACATACTACTATGCTCAGACCCCCCGATTAATTCATGTACACACCTCAAATTTCAAATTTGAAAAATCTCCCATGCTTAACCTTTGGACGCTCATATCTCGAGAACAAGGAATGTACTGATACCCAAATTTTGTGTACACGTAGCTTAACACTAGTACTACATACTACTATGCTCAGACCCCCCGATTAATTCATGTACACACCTCAAATTTCAAATTTGAAAAATCTCCCATGCTTAACCTTTGGACGCTCATATCTCGAGAACAAGGAATGTACTGATACCCAAATTTTGTGTACACGTAGCTTAACACTAGTACTACATACTACTATGCTCAGACCCCCCGATTAATTCATGTACACACCTCAAATTTCAAATTTGAAAAATCTCCCATGCTTAACCTTTGGACGCTCATATCTCGAGAACAAGGAATGTACTGATACCCAAATTTTGTGTACACGTAGCTTAACACTAGTACTACATACTACTATGCTCAGACCCCCCGATTAATTCATGTACACACCTCAAATTTCAAATTTGAAAAATCTCCCATGCTTAACCTTTGGACGCTCATATCTCGAGAACAAGGAATGTACTGATACCCAAATTTTGTGTACACGTAGCTTAACACTAGTACTACATACTACTATGCTCAGACCCCCCGATTAATTCATGTACACACCTCAAATTTCAAATTTGAAAAATCTCCCATGCTTAACCTTTGGACGCTCATATCTCGAGAACAAGGAATGTACTGATACCCAAATTTTGTGTACACGTAGCTTAACACTAGTACTACATACTACTATGCTCAGACCCCCCGATTAATTCATGTACACACCTCAAATTTCAAATTTGAAAAATCTCCCATGCTTAACCTTTGGACGCTCATATCTCGAGAACAAGGAATGTACTGATACCCAAATTTTGTGTACACGTAGCTTAACACTAGTACTACATACTACTATGCTCAGACCCCCCGATTAATTCATGTACACACCTCAAATTTCAAATTTGAAAAATCTCCCATGCTTAACCTTTGGACGCTCATATCTCGAGAACAAGGAATGTACTGATACCCAAATTTTGTGTACACGTAGCTTAACACTAGTACTACATACTACTATGCTCAGACCCCCCGATTAATTCATGTACACACCTCAAATTTCAAATTTGAAAAATCTCCCATGCTTAACCTTTGGACGCTCATATCTCGAGAACAAGGAATGTACTGATACCCAAATTTTGTGTACACGTAGCTTAACACTAGTACTACATACTACTATGCTCAGACCCCCCGATTAATTCATGTACACACCTCAAATTTCAAATTTGAAAAATCTCCCATGCTTAACCTTTGGACGCTCATATCTCGAGAACAAGGAATGTACTGATACCCAAATTTTGTGTACACGTAGCTTAACACTAGTACTACATACTACTATGCTCAGACCCCCCGATTAATTCATGTACACACCTCAAATTTCAAATTTGAAAAATCTCCCATGCTTAACCTTTGGACGCTCATATCTCGAGAACAAGGAATGTACTGATACCCAAATTTTGTGTACACGTAGCTTAACACTAGTACTACATACTACTATGCTCAGACCCCCCGATTAATTCATGTACACACCTCAAATTTCAAATTTGAAAAATCTCCCATGCTTAACCTTTGGACGCTCATATCTCGAGAACAAGGAATGTACTGATACCCAAATTTTGTGTACACGTAGCTTAACACTAGTACTACATACTACTATGCTCAGACCCCCCGATTAATTCATGTACACACCTCAAATTTCAAATTTGAAAAATCTCCCATGCTTAACCTTTGGACGCTCATATCTCGAGAACAAGGAATGTACTGATACCCAAATTTTGTGTACACGTAGCTTAACACTAGTACTACATACTACTATGCTCAGACCCCCCGATTAATTCATGTACACACCTCAAATTTCAAATTTGAAAAATCTCCCATGCTTAACCTTTGGACGCTCATATCTCGAGAACAAGGAATGTACTGATACCCAAATTTTGTGTACACGTAGCTTAACACTAGTACTACATACTACTATGCTCAGACCCCCCGATTAATTCATGTACACACCTCAAATTTCAAATTTGAAAAATCTCCCATGCTTAACCTTTGGACGCTCATATCTCGAGAACAAGGAATGTACTGATACCCAAATTTTGTGTACACGTAGCTTAACACTAGTACTACATACTACTATGCTCAGACCCCCCGATTAATTCATGTACACACCTCAAATTTCAAATTTGAAAAATCTCCCATGCTTAACCTTTGGACGCTCATATCTCGAGAACAAGGAATGTACTGATACCCAAATTTTGTGTACACGTAGCTTAACACTAGTACTACATACTACTATGCTCAGACCCCCCGATTAATTCATGTACACACCTCAAATTTCAAATTTGAAAAATCTCCCATGCTTAACCTTTGGACGCTCATATCTCGAGAACAAGGAATGTACTGATACCCAAATTTTGTGTACACGTAGCTTAACACTAGTACTACATACTACTATGCTCAGACCCCCCGATTAATTCATGTACACACCTCAAATTTCAAATTTGAAAAATCTCCCATGCTTAACCTTTGGACGCTCATATCTCGAGAACAAGGAATGTACTGATACCCAAATTTTGTGTACACGTAGCTTAACACTAGTACTACATACTACTATGCTCAGACCCCCCGATTAATTCATGTACACACCTCAAATTTCAAATTTGAAAAATCTCCCATGCTTAACCTTTGGACGCTCATATCTCGAGAACAAGGAATGTACTGATACCCAAATTTTGTGTACACGTAGCTTAACACTAGTACTACATACTACTATGCTCAGACCCCCCGATTAATTCATGTACACACCTCAAATTTCAAATTTGAAAAATCTCCCATGCTTAACCTTTGGACGCTCATATCTCGAGAACAAGGAATGTACTGATACCCAAATTTTGTGTACACGTAGCTTAACACTAGTACTACATACTACTATGCTCAGACCCCCCGATTAATTCATGTACACACCTCAAATTTCAAATTTGAAAAATCTCCCATGCTTAACCTTTGGACGCTCATATCTCGAGAACAAGGAATGTACTGATACCCAAATTTTGTGTACACGTAGCTTAACACTAGTACTACATACTACTATGCTCAGACCCCCCGATTAATTCATGTACACACCTCAAATTTCAAATTTGAAAAATCTCCCATGCTTAACCTTTGGACGCTCATATCTCGAGAACAAGGAATGTACTGATACCCAAATTTTGTGTACACGTAGCTTAACACTAGTACTACATACTACTATGCTCAGACCCCCCGATTAATTCATGTACACACCTCAAATTTCAAATTTGAAAAATCTCCCATGCTTAACCTTTGGACGCTCATATCTCGAGAACAAGGAATGTACTGATACCCAAATTTTGTGTACACGTAGCTTAACACTAGTACTACATACTACTATGCTCAGACCCCCCGATTAATTCATGTACACACCTCAAATTTCAAATTTGAAAAATCTCCCATGCTTAACCTTTGGACGCTCATATCTCGAGAACAAGGAATGTACTGATACCCAAATTTTGTGTACACGTAGCTTAACACTAGTACTACATACTACTATGCTCAGACCCCCCGATTAATTCATGTACACACCTCAAATTTCAAATTTGAAAAATCTCCCATGCTTAACCTTTGGACGCTCATATCTCGAGAACAAGGAATGTACTGATACCCAAATTTTGTGTACACGTAGCTTAACACTAGTACTACATACTACTATGCTCAGACCCCCCGATTAATTCATGTACACACCTCAAATTTCAAATTTGAAAAATCTCCCATGCTTAACCTTTGGACGCTCATATCTCGAGAACAAGGAATGTACTGATACCCAAATTTTGTGTACACGTAGCTTAACACTAGTACTACATACTACTATGCTCAGACCCCCCGATTAATTCATGTACACACCTCAAATTTCAAATTTGAAAAATCTCCCATGCTTAACCTTTGGACGCTCATATCTCGAGAACAAGGAATGTACTGATACCCAAATTTTGTGTACACGTAGCTTAACACTAGTACTACATACTACTATGCTCAGACCCCCCGATTAATTCATGTACACACCTCAAATTTCAAATTTGAAAAATCTCCCATGCTTAACCTTTGGACGCTCATATCTCGAGAACAAGGAATGTACTGATACCCAAATTTTGTGTACACGTAGCTTAACACTAGTACTACATACTACTATGCTCAGACCCCCCGATTAATTCATGTACACACCTCAAATTTCAAATTTGAAAAATCTCCCATGCTTAACCTTTGGACGCTCATATCTCGAGAACAAGGAATGTACTGATACCCAAATTTTGTGTACACGTAGCTTAACACTAGTACTACATACTACTATGCTCAGACCCCCCGATTAATTCATGTACACACCTCAAATTTCAAATTTGAAAAATCTCCCATGCTTAACCTTTGGACGCTCATATCTCGAGAACAAGGAATGTACTGATACCCAAATTTTGTGTACACGTAGCTTAACACTAGTACTACATACTACTATGCTCAGACCCCCCGATTAATTCATGTACACACCTCAAATTTCAAATTTGAAAAATCTCCCATGCTTAACCTTTGGACGCTCATATCTCGAGAACAAGGAATGTACTGATACCCAAATTTTGTGTACACGTAGCTTAACACTAGTACTACATACTACTATGCTCAGACCCCCCGATTAATTCATGTACACACCTCAAATTTCAAATTTGAAAAATCTCCCATGCTTAACCTTTGGACGCTCATATCTCGAGAACAAGGAATGTACTGATACCCAAATTTTGTGTACACGTAGCTTAACACTAGTACTACATACTACTATGCTCAGACCCCCCGATTAATTCATGTACACACCTCAAATTTCAAATTTGAAAAATCTCCCATGCTTAACCTTTGGACGCTCATATCTCGAGAACAAGGAATGTACTGATACCCAAATTTTGTGTACACGTAGCTTAACACTAGTACTACATACTACTATGCTCAGACCCCCCGATTAATTCATGTACACACCTCAAATTTCAAATTTGAAAAATCTCCCATGCTTAACCTTTGGACGCTCATATCTCGAGAACAAGGAATGTACTGATACCCAAATTTTGTGTACACGTAGCTTAACACTAGTACTACATACTACTATGCTCAGACCCCCCGATTAATTCATGTACACACCTCAAATTTCAAATTTGAAAAATCTCCCATGCTTAACCTTTGGACGCTCATATCTCGAGAACAAGGAATGTACTGATACCCAAATTTTGTGTACACGTAGCTTAACACTAGTACTACATACTACTATGCTCAGACCCCCCGATTAATTCATGTACACACCTCAAATTTCAAATTTGAAAAATCTCCCATGCTTAACCTTTGGACGCTCATATCTCGAGAACAAGGAATGTACTGATACCCAAATTTTGTGTACACGTAGCTTAACACTAGTACTACATACTACTATGCTCAGACCCCCCGATTAATTCATGTACACACCTCAAATTTCAAATTTGAAAAATCTCCCATGCTTAACCTTTGGACGCTCATATCTCGAGAACAAGGAATGTACTGATACCCAAATTTTGTGTACACGTAGCTTAACACTAGTACTACATACTACTATGCTCAGACCCCCCGATTAATTCATGTACACACCTCAAATTTCAAATTTGAAAAATCTCCCATGCTTAACCTTTGGACGCTCATATCTCGAGAACAAGGAATGTACTGATACCCAAATTTTGTGTACACGTAGCTTAACACTAGTACTACATACTACTATGCTCAGACCCCCCGATTAATTCATGTACACACCTCAAATTTCAAATTTGAAAAATCTCCCATGCTTAACCTTTGGACGCTCATATCTCGAGAACAAGGAATGTACTGATACCCAAATTTTGTGTACACGTAGCTTAACACTAGTACTACATACTACTATGCTCAGACCCCCCGATTAATTCATGTACACACCTCAAATTTCAAATTTGAAAAATCTCCCATGCTTAACCTTTGGACGCTCATATCTCGAGAACAAGGAATGTACTGATACCCAAATTTTGTGTACACGTAGCTTAACACTAGTACTACATACTACTATGCTCAGACCCCCCGATTAATTCATGTACACACCTCAAATTTCAAATTTGAAAAATCTCCCATGCTTAACCTTTGGACGCTCATATCTCGAGA
>CATKUY010000208.1:0-94021 GCA_949802685.1 Dicyrtomina minuta
GAAAATGTGTAATGCATATTGACTGCTGTCATTTATATTTAATGTGTAGCTAATAATAAATGTATCAAAAAGTTCAGTGTGAGGAATATGAGTGCGTGTGCTACAAATATTTTTAACGTGTGGTGTATTTTGTTGTAATTAGTTATAAATAATGTCGCAGTATTATTAAATGTCGCAGTGCGTACATATTTAGGGCATACATGCGTATTATTGAGCGTCTCATTGCGTATTGTACATCGTTTCTCTATATGTATTAAATACTGTTTTATAATGTGCAGTGTATATTGTCAAAATTAATTTAATTCAATGCATTAGTACTAACTAATATTTCTAAATGTGTATTGTGAAAACTTGTAATGTGGGATTGTACATCGTATTCTGTTGTGTGTTCAATAATGCTTTAAAATGTGTGATGTATATTGTCTAAATTAATATTATACAACGTCTTAGTATTGATTGATGTTTTATGCTTTGTATTGTGACATGTCATGATGCGTATTGTACATCGTTTCTCAATATGTATTGATTAATATTTTAAAACTTTTAGTGTATAAAGTATGCCTACTATTGATTTATAATGTGTACTTAAGAATAAATGTATTAAAATTCCTAGTGTCCGGAATGTAGATGCGTACTTTTGAATTATACCTAACGTGCGTTTAATAATAATGGTTTTTAATGTGTAGTGTATATTGTATAACCTAATTTAATAAGTTGTCTCAGTGTCAATACCTCTTTTAGTTTATGTAATGTGAAACATCTTATTGCGTACTGTACAACGTTTTCAAATGCGTAGTAAATAATAATTTAAAACGTGTAATGTAATTTTTTCTGAAACAATAGTGTATATTATATCCTTATGTGTATTAATTATTGTTTTAAAATGTGTAGTGTATATTTCATGCAATAATGAATATATATATTATGTAACTATTATTAAATATCTCAGAATGCTTAGTGTGAGAAATATTGAAGTGTATTTAACAATTATTTAAACGTGTTGTGTATATTGTTGTTGGTAGTTATCGATAATATCGAAGCATCAAATAATGTCGCAATACGTACATATTTAGGGAACAGCATGCGTATTGATTCACGCCTTATGGCCATTATAAAATGTTTTTATGTGTATTAAATAATAGTTTAAGATGTTTGGTGCAAATTGTCAAAATTAATTCAATATAATGGATTGGTATTGTAAGGTAAGAATGTTTTGGTAAAAATAACTCTGATTTTGTAGTGTACAGTGTGTTTTAAAGTTTGTAGAAAACTGTTTTAATATGTGCAGTGAATATTGTTGTAATTATTATTATTAAATGTATCAGTATTGTTTAATCGTAAACGGTATTTGATGAAGGCAAAACAATCTTATTAATTTAATTTTTAATGCGTGCTGGTATGATTTGCCACGCGTAATTTTTACAGCTACAGCATAAGTATTTATTGAATTTTAAATGCATTTAAAGTATATAAGCAACGTTGTAATAATAAAGGCACAACATAAGTAGGTATGAGCGTCTAAATGCCTACTTATTAAAATTGCAATGTGCAGTTTTTAAATACTCAACATGCGCACCGACTAGCGTATAAATGCGTATTTCTTATGCATAATTTATATTTGCACAACATGCGAATTAATTAACGTCTTACTAGGCATTAGTTAGGTTTGCAGTGCGTAATTCAGATCATCTGTGTACATAAGCGTCTCATTAGGTTTTTATTAAAGTTGCAATGTGTAATTTACAAACACACAACATACGACCAATGTCTCAGTGAGTATTGATTACAAAAATATAAACCTTATCACGCAGTGTGCTTCTTTGAAAGCATAATACATAATACTCATGTTTTATTTTTCAACGAGTGCGTTGCGCAGCAGTGATAAAAGTATATAGCTGTACTAGTCAACCTTGATTTAAACCTATTATTATAAACCTGTTATTATACTAATGTTATCGATTCTATATAGAGTCGTTATTTCAATTCTAAGAACCTGCAGCAACTTGTGTGTATAGATTGATGCTCTGTTAGTTTTAAAAGTGGTATGTGAAATGATAATTATCGTGATTCTGCCTGAACAAAACACTTCCAATACCAAAGCCTTATGCTACAATTGCGTATTATATAACGTCAGTATGCGTGACAATTGAAGTTGCAATGTGTTATTAATAAAGGCACATCATGCGTATTAATTACCGCCTTTAAGCGTATTAATAAATTTTGCAGTGCGTAATTATACTGACACAGCATGGGTATTGATTTACGTTTCAATTCCTATTGAGTAGAGTCATTGATAAGTAATTATTAATAAAGACAACATTGGCAATGATTTAAGTTTTAGTGCGTATTCATTACAGAAATGTAAGATTTTTACGCAGTGTGCGTTTTTAAAAGCAAACAAATATTATAAATTTGCAATATTTTGCAATTCTTGTAGTAATGTGTGTCCAGCAATAATTGAAGTATTATCCTTGCGTTTAGAGTTGAGCTTTCATAAATTCAAAAGAAGGTCGGTTGCTTCAATGCGTATAACTTCACAATAATTTTTCCTTTCCTTGTTTTAAAACTTTGAAATGGTTTAAGGCGCGAGTAGCTAGCAGGTATATTCAAAAGATATGACACATGAAACTCTATGGTGTGAAGTACATTGAGTGACACACCAAGGATTAAAAAAATGCCAAATGTGATATAGGAATACCAATCTCATTGCGCATGTACAAAACGCTCAATACTTAACGCGGCACTACTATAGGTTAATACAAGTCCATCTTGTTATATAACATGTTTCATGCTTAGGTTAATAATTGTATGAACAGACGCCAATTTAATTCGAAGAACCTGTAGCAACCTGTTTGTGTAAGTCAGAATATTGTTTTGTTTTTTTTCAAATGCTTTACAAAATATTTGAAATTGTGAGTGGGTCTAAGCAAACAAATTGAAAGCATAGGACCTGTCATCCGTAATTTATAACGTCTCAATGCGTATTAGAAAGGCACAATTTTAAGTGAAGTAATTAAGAAAAAATGCGTAATAATTAACGTTTAAAAGCGTATTGTTTAAGGAAACTTTAATTTTTCTGTGCACTGTGCGTTTTTGCAAGCATTAAAATATAATGAATAATGTTTTTAATGTGCGTGTTGCAGTTTGATAAGCAGTAATAGCAGTTAATAGCTGTACTAGTCAATTTTGTTCTTAAACATTTTCTTTTGTATGTAGTTCACGTTATGTAGAGCAGTCAGTCTAATTTTGTGAACTTGTGACAGCTTGTGTACATAAGTGAAAATAATGCTCATGTTTTTATAAATGGTAAATAAAATATACTAAATTGTGATTTGGTTTCAACAGAAATTTAAAAACTCAAAGCATTAGGCCCACATAACGTCTTATTAGTATTGATTAAAGTTGCAAAACTTACTTTTTATACACACAACATGCGCACTGATTAGCGTCTCAATGATTTTTGTTTAACATTCTAATGCGTATGTATTTGCGTATCAATGCGTATTGATGTGGGTCGTTATGCGTAAATATTTATGTCACAATATTCGTATTGATTTACATCACAATGCATATTAGGTAAAGTAGCAATGCGTAAATATTATAAGTGTAACATTCGTATTGGTTAGCGTGTCCGTGCGTTTTATATGAATTTACAATGCGTAATTATTACGTTCACAACATGCTATTTATTAACTTGTTAGTTCGCAATAAATTATGCTGCTATGTTTCAGTAATAAGAAAACAAGAATCTTTTTGAATTAATGTCTGAATGGGTACAACATAAAGTAGTTATGCGTAAATATTGGAGACAAAACATGCGTATTGATTACTGCCTCTAAGCGTATTGATACATTTTGCATTGTGTAACCATAGCGACACAGCATGGGTGTTGATTTACGTCTCAATGCGTATTGAGTAGAGTCATCGATAGGTAATTATTAATATTACATGCCTATTAAATAGTGTCCAAATGCGTATTTCATTAAGTCGCAATGCAAAATTATTGAAGACACAACATATTTATTAAATAGTGTATCAGTGCTTATTGTTAGAATTTGAATTTCGTTATTAGGACAAGCATAACACACGCATCAATAAATTTCTCAATGCGTATTGAGTAGAGTCATCGATAAGTAATTATGAATAAAGACAACATTGCTATTGATTTAAGTTTTAGTGCGAATAAAGTAAAACGGGGTCTGTTGATCCAAGACGTATGAACTACTAATAATTTTTAATTTCCTTGTGTTAAAACCTATAAATAATTTAAGGAGAGAGTAGCTAGTAGCTCTATTAAAAAAGATATGACACATAAAACTCTATGATGTTGAGTATATCCAATGACACACCAATCATAGAATTAGTGCTGAATGTGATATTCAAACACTTATGTCATTGCGCATGTACAAAACGCTCAATAAGAAAACGTGACAACAGTACATGCCCATACTAGCTCACCCAGTAATATTACATGTGTCATGTTTATGTTAAATATTTGACGGTTAGTTTAATACTGGGCAGCTGTAGCAACATTTGAATAAGCAACAGAATAATGCTTGATGTTATAAATGCTATAAATGAAATGTAATACTATAAATATAAATAATAATATATTGTAAGTATAAATAACAAAGCATTAGACCCTAAGCGCGTATTAATGCGTGTCCTTATGCGTATTGATTAAAATCAGAGTGCGTTCCTATTACCGGCACAACATGCATATTGATTATAGTTGTATTGTGTGATAATTAAAAAAACAATATGCGTACTAATAAGCGTCTCAATTTGTATTGATAAATGTGGCAACGCGTATGTATTAAACGCACAACATGCGTATTTGTTGACATTTTAATGCGTATTTATTACAGAAGTATAAGTTGTTAACGCAGTGTGAAACGTTTTTAAAAGCATCAACGTTTCATACATTTTTATATTTTTCAATGTGTTTGTGTGTGAGTGTGTGTCCAAGTTGAATGCCCAAGAATCTATACAGGAAAACATTTTAAAGATCTAGCTGTCGAAGTCCAGCCGGCACCACAGCGTGTGGAAATCGATTGGGATGGCGTTATTTCTACCACAATATCAGGGTTTCAACCGTCCCCTAAACAACTAATTGACTATTCTGATGTTGCCGCCGTCACTGATTGAGACATTGACGACTCTGACAATTCTGACCAAGACTGCAATGCAGAAGACGAAGACAGCAATGGAGAATATAATTTGTAAACTGCAACTCGCAAGTTTAAAGACATAATAATATAAAACATTTGTAGTATTGTGAATTTTGTAGTGTGTCCAACGGCAATATTTATATGTGTTTACTAGTCATGTCTCTTATAAATGTTGCCAAGTTCTTGCAATAAATTTAAAGTTTAGTTCTGTGTTCAATTTTAAAAAGCAGTAGCAAGTCGTGTGTGTGAAATATAATAATACTTTGTCAATAGTTTATAAACAACGTGTGAAATATTTTATACTCTGAATTTGTATGAGTAAATATTTAAAAAGTAAAATAAAATGTATAAAATGTAAACCTTGAGTTCTACACTTAACGTTAATAATTTAGATTTAATAATAGTGGCATAAATATACTGCAGTTGTAGTAAAGTTGCAACAGCGAATTCTATTCCTTATAAAATATTTATTTCGATGGCACAAAACAAAGCGAAGAAACATAATTGTAAGTTTCTATTTATTTGCAACGTCAAAAGCAAGGACTCACATTGCATTTCCAATCATGTTATTTAGTAAAATGGTAAAGTGGTAATACCGCAAAGACCGCCTATTTCAAAACTTTACATTTTGCCTTTTGTAATACAACTTATATAAGAAACAGTGAGAACAGTAGCCATTCCTAAAAAATAAGAGTTGTATAGGGGTAAACTGAGATGGTTACATGTGTAAACATATACACTAGCAACAACGAGTATACCATGTAAACAAAAAGTTTCTACAACTATTAATTTAAAGGACACACATTGTACCAATACATATTGCTACATGGGCAAAGACATTTCTACGATGTTATACTGCTTGCTTAACTGCGCGTAAAAGACTAATGTTTTTTGATATTATGGGTTCTAAAAATCAGGAGCACACAATGGCTTTAACTATTTTCAGATTGCCCCGCAAACAACAAAGTAATATTTTGCTAGCGCCAAAACAAACATTCTGTGTCGTCCATAAAATCCGGTAAATTTTTTAACATCAAAATATCAAGTTTAAATATAAAATTTTGTTATGAAAAAAGAGAAAGCTTTGAAACTTTTGAGAGGACGTTTTGCACCCCTATTCACATTGCCCCTGGTAGGTAAAGTGCCAAAACGCTCGGGTTTTTATTTTTACAACTTTTACATAACATGACATGACATTTACATACGTATACATAGAAAGCTCTATTTACGCTAGTGTTAACATGTCTACACTATACATTTTGCTACAAAAGCATAAAATCTTGTGTCGGGTAACTCACAGCAAAATATTTTAATACACAACATATTTAATTATGTACCAGCTTTACTCAGACTAAAATATTATTTGTACAAAAGAAATATTACTACGGAACTTGTAAAACTACAATACGAGCAAAAAGTAAAGGTGAAAGTAAAAGAAAGTGATGAAAGAATAAAGCAGAACCAAAAGCTAAACTTTAACACGACAGAATTCAAACGAGAAAAATAAAGCACAAAGGTAGAATGTCAAAGTTGAGAAATGAAAAGAAGGAACAAAACAAAGCAAAATATAAGTTGAGGGAGCAAACAGAATCCAGGTTGGTTGTAAAAGTGGAGAAAGAATAAAGTAGAACTAAAAGCTAAACTTCAACACGACAGAATTCAAACGAGAAAAATAAAGCACAAAGGTAGAATGTAAAAGTTGGGCAATGAAAAGAAGGAACAAAGTGCAGTCAAATTAAAAAGCTAAAAGGATCTAGGTAGGTAGTAGTAGTAGTGAAAGCAGAGAGAGAACTTGGAACATTCAGTATCGTCCATCCTGGCCATGGGACTGGCACCAGACCAAATATGAACTGAAAATATAAACTATTTCATGATGTAAGGCACATGCGATTGATAATTGCAACTGTGCGCACAAGAGCCTTTCATTTCCTCAACTCACTCCACTCGCGTTTCGCGCATTCCAATTAGATTACGCTCCTACCTATGTACATGTCTCTCTTTCATTCTCTCTCTCTCTCTCAACCAAATTGATCGTATTTAATTGAATTAGCCATTACGCACCTTTTTATGTACCTACATGCTTTCCCTCATGCCACTCACTTGAATTAGCCATTACATGTATCTGCATCTCTGTCTCTCTTACTCCCACTCACTCATTTCCATTGCATTGAATTGCATTTCTTTTAATTAGGCATTACGTACATGCGTACCTATATACCTACATGCTTCACATACCTCTTCCTCTATATCTCTTTCTCTCTCTCGCTCTCTCTCTCTCTGTCTCTGTCTCTGTCTCATTACACTGTACCTAATTGAATTATATATCTCGCTCTTCACCCATCTCCTTTCCCTACCTACCTTCTAATCTACATTGCTTCCTATTTATCTCTTTTTCCTCCCTCTCTCCATTGCCTTGCTCCCAGCCTCCCCAGCATCCCATCTCCAGCCTACAGATTCCCACTACCATTAATCTGAAGACGTACCCCCCTCTTCTTTTTTTTACTTTCTCCCCATCCAATACATTAAATAACCAACAATAACCATAAGCTCCTGTAAACAAGTAGTTATAGATACTTAATTTATTTTTTTTCTAGATGCTAAGTGTTGCGTAGGAAACTGATTAGTTTTTCTTATGAGATAACATGTCCTTAAAAAGACATATTTAGTTTTAAATATTCGCTACAAAATCAATCGCAACAATCAAACATTGATTTAAAGGATGTATTGTTATGTTATGCTGACCTGACCTTTCGTTTACTATTTGTCAAGTTAGTTGCCCACAATAGGCAGCTTCAGGGCCTAATGTTATTTTAATTTTTTTAAGCAAGTGAAAATTCGCGTTTGCTGATAAACAAAAATTAATTTGTTGTATTAATCGATTTTTCATGCACTCTTCTAATTTTTTATAGACACGTGTCAGAAATAACGATCAAATTAATTGCCTTAACATTTTTAATGAATTAAATACAACTAGTTGATTTTTAAAGTGAATTTAATTGGAAACAATAAAATTGTTATGGCTCATTGTCATGCTTTAGGTGTTCAGATAAAGTAAGTTTTGCTTGTCTTTAGTTTAGAAATTAAGTCAACAAATGTCTTTTTCATAGGATGTTACTAGTATAGATACTGGTATCGTCGATAAATGACGTCGTCCACACATCACATTTTTAAAAAATGTTCCTAGCATAAGTTCAAAAATTTGGTGAACAAACATCTTAGTGTGTGAGTGATACAAGTATTTGTACATTATATAATCGTACATTAATGACGTCATCTAAATCGTATTATCTTTAAGAACCCTTCTCTTTTTATTTGCTTTAAAAATAAATATGAGTAGTAAAAATATATTAAAAATTAATAAAAAAAATATGATGTTACTGGTAAACATCGTTCATAAATTACCTTATTCAAATAGTCATATTTTTAAAATGTCTTTGTTATTCATATAGCTCCACATATTTAACCTAAAGATAAATTTATTAGAAGTAAGCTGTTGTAATTATTGTAATTTAGGCCGCTCCACAATGTTTTTCTCTTTTATTCAAGCCAATACTTACTTTAAGCTCAGCATCTACTCTTGGCCCCCGGTCTAGTTGTAATAAAGCCCGTATACTTCAATGCAAAGCTGACGTACGAGAAAAAATTTAACGGTTATTAACACGGATTTTAATGCGGTCAACTAAATGCGAGTCAGGAACAGGCAACTGAAATACTTTACCTGAGGGGTTCTTTGGTATTTCAGGACCGGCCCGGCAAGATACTAAAAAGTATGCACGACTAGATGAAGGGATTTATTTAGCAAAGAATATGAGCTTAACGCTAGCAATGCTATATGGGTGGGGAGAATTTAGATGCGCTTTCTCAAAATATAAATTATGAACCTTAATATTTGTTTACAGACAAAATAGCCTATGACATGAAAATGCGAATATCACACACAGTATGAAAAACATACAATCATAAATTATATATAACTTTTAAAGGTCTTATGGTTGCCTTGTATATATTTTAAATACTTTTATATTACTAGCACACGTAGTCCAAAAAGGAAATGTAAGTAAATAAACTTTTAAGGGCCCGTAGCCAACAAATAAAATGATACTTTTAAATCAAAATCATGGGACACGTTTCCCAAATTTGCCGTACGAATATTTACAAACAATTATATTTTAACTTGTATGTTATGACTGAGCCGGACGGGATTGAGACTTCCTTCGTAAGGGTATTAAATTGGGTGACCGTTTCTTTCCTAATTCTTTGCTCCGTAAGCGTTATTTAAACTTCCTATTTTCTTTGCTCCGTAAGCGGTAATTGAATTCCTTGTAGGAATGACTCAGCGTCACAAATATGTCTTTCATTAATGCTCGCCGTGACGGCGTGAGATCTATTTCTCCGTAAGAATATCTTGGGTCCTTAAGTTGCACGTGGCAAATGGCTCGTGGCCAGGGCTCCTTCCGCGTAGGCAAAAGCTTGAAAGATCGTGTCTTTTTTTCTGAGTTGTGCGTAACTTACTAGTTTTCGATGGGGTGACGGGATAGAAGATCTCTGTTATACCATCGTAGTTTACTATTAACTTCTTTCAGTGCTTCTAAAGCACAGGTTTTTACTGCAGATCTCTACGCTGTAGAGATCTGCCATATAGTTATGGTCTATGAACATGTCTGGCGTCATCTGTACGTACAAGTTAGGTATAGGGAAGTATTTCTTACTTACTACTGCTGCCTATCTCAACTACTAGGACTATTTCTATGGGGTTTCTTACGTCCGTCTCAATTATAACATACGCTCACATATATTTTTTTAATTATTATATATAAATGCAAAAATTTTGAGCGTAACAATTTTTATGCCATCAAATTTTTCTCTTTCAAAACTTCTGGACCAGAGGTTATGATGCCCACATCAAAACAAAATATAATACAACAAATTTTAATCTTCATAATTTTATAAATTTTGCTTCTAGACCAAATCTTTTATTTCTTCATCCAGTAAATCCATATCCAACATATCAACATTGGAACGAAACAGCCATTTGTATAAACGTCGAATTTCCACATCTTTTTCTCTATACCTTTTGCTGCGTGCAACGGTGCAGAATATGACCTGAAAGAAAGTCGTATGCGGAAAAAGAAACACACACTATTTCATGGGTAACATTCCTGTATTATTAATTACTAGTTCATTTTGTAATTATTTCTAGACTGAATTTGGAACATTAGTTCTACTCAGTCCTTTGGGAAATATCCCATTTTATAATCATATGAAAAATCAAAATTTCTAAACTACTTTCGAAACTACTTATTTTGCTTATTACTTTTCAACGTGTCATAATAATAATTATTTTATTCAGTCATTTTACCTTAAAATTACGTGAGAAAATATTTCTTACTACGCATATATATCAAAAAATTAAATAAAATTTTGTGAAAATATCTGAAATAAAATTTACTATTTTACTACAATGAGGATTCAGAAGTATCTGACAAAAAATTACAAGAGAACTGATTTTCATAGGGATTTTTTTGAAGGTTCCAGACGACGTTTCAACTACTAAATCTGGTAGATTTGGCTGCGTTTGATTGAAAACTTTTAAACGCTTGTTTTTCACTGAGGTTTTCTCTCGTCGACGTTTAGCTACTTGGCGAGAGTCCGTTTTAGTCTGTAGAAAATTTTCTATGCAGTTTTGATTTATTGACAAAAATAAATTAGAAATGTCTTGAGCAGAAACATTTATAGAGATATTTCGCTCAGGACTTTCTTGAGAAACTTTTTCAAGAGAAAAATTTTCTGGTCTTGAGCTGACTGACGATGTAGTGTAAAATCTGCAGGCTCAAGCATAAGGTTTGGTAATTTGGACCTATAAATATATAGGTCATCGTTGATACACATCGGGACGAGTTCTGGCGGAGCAGATCGTTGTGCAAAAATCCCTGTTCGTTTATTCTCACTAAGAGATGACATTTTCCTAATTCTAAAATGTTTAAACAAAAAGGGGAAAAAGAAAAATAAAAAAATGCAAAAATTCAAAAACCCACCCTTACTGATAATTAACATTTTTTTTATAAGCCTTTTAAACATGTAATGTCATGTGCTGAAAAGAATACTTTTTAATAGCTCAAAATTCACCGGCTGTGGCTTGAGACGTATAACACAACTTATATATACTCTAAATTTTACGGATATCATAACACAAATATTATGCAGTCATTTTAACAGAGATCAATATTTTATATAGTTCTATTTTTTATCTCTTATTAGTTTTTGTAAATAATTTTGCAATTGATCTATCTCAATCTGGATTTTCTCAATCTCGTCTTTATTATTTTCGTCGTTCTGTTCTTCGACTACTCTAAAACGTTTTGTATAAATACTTGAATTATATTTCTTACTTAGTATTGGTACTCTTTTGGGCATTTGATCAATCTAGGCGTTTCCCGGAGGTGCCATCGAGGTCGATGGAATTTCTGCCTAATCATTTTGAATATTTTGTTGGGTAAATATGGATAGGGCTGTAGTTGACCCGTTCGCGCTGTCGTTTCTATCGGCCGTACTCGTAAGAAAGGTTGTAGTGACATTGCTGCCACCGGACGTTTACGTGGTGTTCGTGGTTTCGCCGACGGAGGAGTACAATTTTGACTTGGTGACATAGACGTATCTCTTGCATCAATAAATGCAGTTGAGTGTCATATGGGACTGTTGCGTGGGGAATTTTCTGGCGTTCTAACTAAATTTTCGTCTAAAACAATTACGTAGTTGTCTAAATCACCATCGTCTTCCCCCCAGTTGGATTTCCTGTAGGAACCAAATTGACCTTAGGACGTGTCCGAAGGTCCCAAGAATCGTGGGAATCATTTGTACTAACAATACTGAGTGCAGGGGGTGCATATATGGCTTTCCCGTCGTTGTTTGCATGCAAAACTTCATGTACCAAATTTAACGCCGGTACTTGTGAAGAGATATTAAAAACACCACAAGGGACAACATTCCTATAATTAGTATTTTGTTTGCCTACATTGGTTTCTGCAGGGTCGAGCTTCGGCTCCAGACTGGAAACATGGTCATCAGGGGTCGGAACTATGCGATTTAAATAATCTTCATATTGTTCTACATTTTGTACTAAATCTGCTGGGTCAAGAGAAGTATAATATGTTTTTAGATTATGTTCATGGACCATATATAAAATCTATTTGTGGATGTTTCGGGCTCAATTTTGGGGTCGCACAGAAAGTATAAGTGTTCATTTTCGATTAGACTATATATTCTATATGAGCCGGAATACCCGAATATAAATTTTGTGGAAGTACTCTGCTTTCGTATGTAATTACGCTTAACAACTAAATTACCTATGTTAAATTTAATATAAGGATGACGCTTGTCAAAATCTTACTTACGTTTTAAATGATTTTTACATGAATTTTGATGTGCTTGCAATCTATACTTAAATAATTCGCCAATATTAACCTGTTGATTTTCGATGTCCTCCTTTTTGGACGAAATTTTATTCTCGTTGATTTTAAGATAATAATCTGATGCTAACAATTTGCTATGCCAAAGAAAATACGGTGAGAAACCTGTACTAGAGTGTTTAGCAGAATTAAATTCATTTTGAACCTGTGGCAATAAATCGTCCAAGCTAAGCTGCTGGTCATGTTTTAGTTTCTTTAATATGCTACCAAATGTTGAATTTGACCTTTCTATTATTAAATTTAAAGAGGAATGCCAAGCCGACGTACGGATAGCAGCCACGTTGTACGTTTCACAAAATTTCTGGTAAGCAGCTCCAGTAAAAGCTGCACCATTTTCGGAAACAATTCCGCGAATGCCATGATCTCTAACAAGTGGAATAGGACAACGTATCTTCTCTGCCACGGTCGGACCTGTGGTTGGAAAAAAGTGAAAGTAACGTGTGCATTGATCTATTACTGCAAGTATATATATGTTCTTTCTACGAGTTAAATTTGAGGGTCCTAAATAATCTGCTGATACTTTCGCAAAAGGGACTTGGGGTGTCATTATTACATGTTATGGGCCAGATTTTCTTCGTTTACTAATATTATAACGTCGACATGTATCACAACCGCGTATGACTTCTATCACTAATTTACTCATTGAAAAGAATGTATAATTTTCCTAGAGTGCTGCATATATCTTTTCGTGTCCTAAATGTGATTTTTGATGCAGATATGAAATAAAATGTATAGCTAATTTTTGAGGTAACAATTTGACCCAAATTTCACCTAGCGGCTTATCTGAATGTTTTTGTAACTCTTCTTTATCGTTTAAACGATAATTACGTTCATATTTATTAAATCCTTCATATTTATTTTTCCTGTCTTCCATGGCCGATTTCATGACTTGAAATACATGAATGTCTCCCATTTGAAGCTATCTTAAGTAAGGTAAGTTTTATTTCAGAGTTTTACAATCCTGGATAAATTTTTTGTCCTGACGAGTACGTTCGACAATTTTTATTTATCTTAATTTTACCGGCGACTCTTGACAAGGGTAGTTTCTCGGCAGGCAACTTATTATATCGGCCAATTCATTATTTTTACCCACAACGTGGGATATTTTAAAGTCAAATTCACCGATTGTAAAGCTCCAGCGTATCAATATGATTCTGAGGTTTTCATAATCAATGTGAGGGCAAAATGGTCTGTATATACGTGTACAGAACGCTCTTAAACGTAGCTACGAAAGTTTTGCAGTGCATAGATAATTGCAAAGCATTATTTGTCCGTGACCGACTAATTTTGCTCAGTCTTTTTGAGACAATGAGAATGGTACGCTATTGGTCGTCGTTGGCCGTCGATATTTTGTATGAGTGCAGCAGCAATCTAGTGATCACTGGCGTCTGACCATAATTCAAGTTGTGAATGATCATCTGGAAATGCCAATAATAAAGCCGTGGTTATCAACTTTTTTGATTTTTCGACTGCTTGACGACAAGTTTTGTCAAAGTTAAATAGAGCGTCTTCTTGTTGTAATCGTGCCACTCGAGAATATCCCTGAATCATGCACCTAAAGCAATTTGTAATTCTTATAAAACGGCGTATTTCTGTAGTATTGTTCGGGTCAGGGAACATAAGGATTGCATCTACTTTGTTTTTATCTATTGAAATACCGTTGGCACTAATTTAATGACCCAAAAATATAATTGAGGGATGTCTAACATGACATTTAGAAGGTTTCAACTTTATATTTGCCTGCATACATAGCCCTAATACTAACTCTAACCTATGTATCATTCCGGCCAATGTAGCTCCGCCAAAACCATTAGTATCTACGTAGATCGAGGCTTACTTCTGACTGTAATGATGCTTTAATTTATTCATGACTGATTGAAAAATAGTACAACTATTTTTGTACCTTAACGGTAGTCTTAGTGGTCTGAAAGTGCTACAATGGTTAATATATGCTAAGTTATTTTGACTTTTCTTGTGAATCGCGATTTGTTGATATGATGACGCCAAATCCATGGTGCAAAAGTATTTGCAGCCGTTAAGTTTTGCAAATGCGTCCTGTACTGGTCGGACATTTGCATTTATGGGTTTTACGCGCTTATTCAACTCCTGCTAATCTATTACTGCTCTCCATCCGTTGATTCTCTTTTTGACGACCATTTCTCGAGAAACATAATTGGAATGACATGGCTCAATGAGCTTTTTCAGGAGTCCATCATCAGTATCATCTCCACATACTACTTTAAAGAAATAAGACATATTGGCTGCAGCTGATATCAGAGGAGTATCGTCCAATGAATCTACTGTTTCTTCTTCTTAGTCTTTTTAGTTATAGAATTAATGATAGATGTATCGAAATCCTTTTGTTTTCATCCAAATACTGTATAATATTTTGATAATAATTGCCTAATTTTTAACTTAGCTGTTTCTAAGCCTGCGAATACTAGGAAAATTTCCCATTTAGCATCCGTTAACGCTTAAAAACCCGGTACTTAATCAGTTAGAGGGATTTCTGGGTTATTGCTTGTTTGGCAAGGTTGATCTTTTACATGGATCTGTGAAGCTTTAAATTTGGCTGGTGCACTAATAATTTGATATGTCAAAAACAATTTTATGGTTTTAATTCTATACATGCATCTTTAGTATTTAATACCGTAGCATTTTCTCTACCATTTTGAATGTGAACCTGTGCTGGCAGGACCATGTTTCGTGATTTATTATATAACTTGTAATTTGGCTCAGTAAGTATATATCCGGTATAATCCCTCTTGTCAGTAAATATTTCCACTGCTGTCTCCTTTTGAGTTTCTAATTGTATTAGGTAAATTGTGAATAGTTGCAACTTGTAATAATGAAATTCCCTTTCAGCATTTGAAGACATAGTAGCAGTAGCGATACTACGGACTTTTTCCAATAGGGAATATGTTGGGTCATCTGTTTGTTAAATAGTCTGAATTGACAAAGGTGAGTGTTTTGCCCTCTTGTGTCCATCAGCTATGGAGTTCCTAAAGTCTCGAAAATGTTTTCGATTATTTGATGTATTCTTATTTAAACTGTGTCATTTAGTTTTAAATTAGTGAAATTAGATCTGAATACATTTTCATTAGGTAACCTTACAGGCCCGTGTCGTGATTCATATTTAACAAGTTGTTTTTTTGTTAAATACGGATCCTGTATTAATTCTTTATCTGAATCAGAATCCTCTGAAGACTCACTGCTTTCAACATCACCTAATACAAGTGCTGAGGGGGCTACCAATAGACTTGTTATAATTAAATTTTTCTTGGTTTTGGAATTTTGTTTAATCAATTTTATTACTGATGTAATTTCTTTAAATTTATTATTCATGTTTCACTGATTCCTTATCACGTATAGGTTTACATGCTGTTACCTTATTTTGAAGCCTTAATAATTCTACTACCCTTGGATTTACTGTACTAATAGATGCCCCTGTATCGGTTAACAAATTATTAAGGACTGTTCCCCTAAAACAATTTTGACAACAAAATTGCCGTCTTATTTCATGTGGTAGGGTTTTATTTCCCCTAATAAGGTAAGTCATTTTTTTGTGGATAGGTGAAGAGTGTATCTGTATAATTTGATGAAGCTCCGTCGTGGGTGAGTCTATATTTTATCCCTTTACTCGTGGAATCTTCTATCGTTTCCACGCTTTTTATTCAAGAAGTGACTGTGGTATTTCTACTTTAGTATAGGTCCCTATCTATTAGTCTCGTTAGAACTGATTGATTGTCCAGTTTACCGGTATTTACTCTTAACATATGTAATTAATGATTGTTTTGAGACATCTGTCGAGGCTCCTGACCTAATGTCTGAGGACAAGGGTTATCATGACTTTGATTATTCAATAAACTCACTGTATTACAACTCATAATTCTGTTTAAGATCTTGATGAAGTTGTCTTTGTGCGTGTTTGTTTTGCAATTTATCGTTGCCCTCCTCTGTCGTTTGAGGAGTCCTTCCACCAATATATTAAATTGTCCTTCTTCATCCAGGTTAGAATCCATTTGGTTTAAATATCGTAACTGGCGATGGACATACTCGTTTCCATTCTTTTTGGAATTCTTAAATTATTTAAATAATTGTAGCGAACCCTTGAATCTCAAATGTCTCTTATTTTGATTAACTCATAGTTAATTTACAGGGCTTTTATTGTAATATTGACTGTTGAAAATGAAGTATCTTGGGTTTTTTCCAACGTCCGTATAAATATTATATGTAGCTATGGTTCACTATTACATGACAAAATTTTTTTATTTTTTTCAAATGTGAATACTGTATTCAATTTTTTAATTTGTAAAAATACAGCGTATTATCTTCCTCGTGGGAAAATATAAAATGATTACCTAAATTCAAAGTCTCTCTGTGAGAAATAATGAATTTTTAATTTTATTAGATGTATTGGAGTATGAAATGATATCTACAATCTTTAAAGTAAATGCGCTGATATTTTTACTAATGATATACGATAAGTAAGGTGTCACTGAATATGTAAATGTGATGAGGACTCTAATGATGTAGAAATAAAAGTTTAAGATCGCTGTTTTGTAGAGAAAATTTAGAAGTAAGTGTTTAATGCTCGAATTTTAATAAACAAGTGTTAATATTTTAGTCTGATTTCGACATAATATAATATTTGCCAATATACTGTGTTAAAATTATTAATATTAGTTAAATAATAAAGTATTATTCTGCTGTCCGATTGCGGTATAACTGTATCGCCATGCAGTATAGGTATATCGCTGTTCATTCTCCCACACTGTTGGTCTACTGCAAAGTGACCAACAAAACATCATCAATTAGTATACATATATATAATCGGAATGTAAGATGCAGAGATGCTGAGGAAACATCAGGTAAACTATTTTTCTAAGCATGGTTTTGATGCTACTAAAGAGAATAAGTAGAGTGAATGCAATAATGCATATGAATATGAGGCCACGAGAAATCCAATTGAAAACTCCAAAGCCAGTAATAGAAAGAAAATGGAATCAAGAATCTGTATCCACTGGTTGATAGAACATCGATACTGGATAACTCTGTACGTCGAGATTACTCAAGTAGTGGAGATGGCCTGTTATATGGAGAGGGACATAACTTCTGGCACATTTAAAGTTGCAGCTTATAGAAACTTCAGGTGTTTAGTTTGAGGACAAGTTTGTAAGTAGTAAGTGAAGGTGTAATATGAAGAAGAATTTGAGTGCCTGTTTTATCACATGCTAAAATCGCTACCGTGTTTTCATCATAAGTCTGAGCCTTAATGAATAAATCAGAGCCTCGTATTTGAATTGAGCAGTACAGGTAGTGTTTTCAACTATTTTTATAAGACGTAAATTGTCACTACTCATCTGAACTTCAAGTAGTGTGGTCAGAGATGATTCAAAAACGATGGAGTCGTCTCGTAGGACAAGAATGTTGCTTTCTAATTTCTTAGGTAGTGGATTGACACTCATTGCCTTGTCAGAGTCAACCATATCCTGTTGTATTTTAACTACGCTGGTGTCAATAAATAATCTGATAAGAGCGTCGTTACGAAAGCAATTTGGTGACATTTCCTTGGCGTCTTCAATGGAGTTACACATGATCTCGCATATCCGGCGTGGGACATTTTCTCTTCGGAGATTACATAGTAATAACAAGGTCTAAGCACCTTTAGTTATTAGACACTCATAAAGAAGTAGTATTAGCGGGATTGAGACTGACACAAGATCAAATAGAATCTTGTGATTATTTACAGGAACATCAGCTTCGATAGTGATATTCTTGACAGTCGTTTCCTTTCCAAAGTGTGTTGTCAATTTTATTTTAACTAAGAATTTTCATGCTGAGCATTTAAATACTAAATAGTATTCAGACGTAGGATTGTATAAATATAATCGAATGAAAAAACAATCACAGGTCCAAGCGTTAATGCATTGAGGATTACGTAAGTCTTTGCAACGACTTTATTCCTTCTTTTTGATTGAGTCCTTGAATTCAGGAATCGTATCATTACCGCTTAACTGTGTACACCTATCTCCGTGGCATGATGCTGATAAGTAGAGATTATAGCACTTGATAGCCGATTGAACTTTTGCTACTGCCTTGGGTACGTAGTATAAAAGTTCCTTTTGACACTTTATTGCAACTGATTTTGTTTCAATAATAATAGTTCGAGGTAGTTTATTGTGGGTGTCATGGATATTAAAGCAACTCTGTTAAGAAGTGAGGCTGAGAGCTAGTCGAGTGTTGATACGAATAGAACAGTTTGTTGGTTTTTCAGCTAAGTGACAATCCACATTTTGCGCTGTCATTGCTGCAAAATTAGAGCAGGCTTCGACTGGAGTCAGAATAAATATCAGCATGATAATTATTAAGTTTGCTTCAGGTAGGTAGCCTTTTCGTGGTCTTAAGGTTGTCTGTGACTTTGACGTAGTTGTGGATCAGTACTGTAAAGTTTAAATGTCCAGCAATGGGAATCCTATTTGTTCATCGCGATTGTCTGGATATGTTTTTCGGGTTATTTTCGGTTTTGCTCTCCTTTGACGTATAATACGAATACATTGGCGACAGGGCGACATGATTTACCACGAAGCAGTCATCATGAATCGTGTCAAATACATGATAGTTATTTTGAGGGCTGTAATAGATAATTCGAGTACTATTAAAGCGAGACAATGGAATACTGAGTAACACGCCACATTAACCCATTTGTCCATACATACTTGACAAGTAATCAAATCGCAGATCAGTATTTTTGGACACGTCAATATGGTATAAATAGAAGTGTCGGCATCAGGTATCCAAATTTCCAAAGTGATATTTACAGTAGATGCTAACATGTGATTTGTTAGTCTTAGTTCTGTAGTTGTAGAGTCAGGCAAGACGGAAACAAATTCAGGGTTTTTTGTAGCCTTTATATATTTTAGTGTAATGCCTAGTGACTTCATTTTGACTCCTTTAGGCATGCAGGTAAATTCACAGTGAGGACATGAAGTTACTTTTAATTGGCGACTTAAGTCCATTGTCTTTACCAACATATTCATCATACGCCAGCAGTCTGGATATATGATTCCTTTGGATGTCTGGATTTTGTGCAGCTTAGTTGTAGTGTTGTTATATACACAATAACACGGGGCTTGAACTTCATTGGTACAACCCATGTTGCTGCAGAATATTTTATCTCCTTTACATTGTCGCTGTGAACAATCTTTAGGGTTGCATGTTCCGTTGCATCTATATGATGCTCAAACCTTAAGTGGAGCTTCTTGTTGAATGTGCATAGTTGTCAATGGGTACAGTTTACCATTAATAATTACAATTGTAACATCAAACATTTCTTCTTTAAAGTGATTGCAACCTTTGATGGTGTAATCACTAACTGCACATAGTGTGGTTTTCAAATCTGGTTTGGAAAGAAGATAAGTTTTTGTTTCTAAGTCTACCTTTTTACAGTCAATTTGATCCACATCATAGGCTGTTAGTTTCCTGCACGGAGATGTAGGTTCTTCACAATCATTTCTATTAGCAGTAACTTGTTTACCATTACTGCATATTACATCTCGTAGGTTTGTAGCATAGGTAACCTGTTTTAAGTACATGTAACCAACTTACAGTATCGTGACAACGTGGAATTTTCTGGTGAGTTGTCAAAGAGATTTCACACATTGTAAACTCATCTTTAATGCCAGGTTGAGTTGTGGCTTCTGCTGTTACCAAAGATCTAGATAGCAGTGCAAGTGTTGCTAAAGTTTTCCACTTCAATGTTGTAGACTTGCTTGCAGCTGAACGTTCCCGCTGTTTCTCAGGTTTAATACAGTAGGTGTGCACAAGCTTGTTTAACTTGTTGATTGAAGATGGCGTAAATGATAAAATTAGTAAAAGGTGATATCCAAGTCAGAAGTGAGATCGTGTACTGGACTCCTGCTGGTACGCGTTCATGAACTTCAACGGTTGTGGTGACCACAAATGGTAAATAGCATATCAGTTAGCTTACAAAGATTGCTGAAATAATTTTCGTAGTTTTAAGTGGGCCATTTCTTGTAGTAATGTTTCCTTATGCTCTGTGTGCATGTCGGGCGTATCGGTAAATTTGCGCATAACAGTATATCATTGTTATTACTGAAATGGCTACGAATAAAGTCAGTAATGTTACTTTTGGAGATCTTCCATTGGAATCCCTGATGATTGTACAGGTCATATCATTCGGTCCTTTCCTTTCTAGCTTGCCCTATGTTTCTGTGTAGGGCAATAGCATGATAAAAAATCCGAGTGTCCCAGCTCCAAGTATCATTAGAATTGTATTTCGAGCTGAGTAGATTGCTGCATAGACTTGAGTATGTAGGACTCTTTTGTAGCAATTTACCGTAATACTCAAAATAGTAAGTAGCGTAATAGCACAGTCTCCATAATAAATTATTAGATGTAGTTGGCATAATGATGTGCCATGTTGTCTGTCAGGTGTAAATGACTTTAATGCCTTAATTTGTAAGAAGAAAATGCTCGTAAACAGATTTAAGGCATGTAGACTCATTATGAACCAAGTTGTTTGATTTTTCTGTAATATACGATCTTGGCTTATGGCAAATAAAGAGAATAGGTTCCAAGTTGTTTCCAGAATGGCGCAGATAACAGCAATCTATCTGATCAGAAGTGGTTGAGGTGCACTTTGAAAAGTTTTCCGGACTTCTGTAGTATTATTTAACTTGTTGTATTCTGGTGATTCCGTTGGAATGTAATAGCTACTGCTAGTCGGAATGGTTAAAGCAAAGAGTGCCAATACTAATTAAATCCATTGTCCATAAGCTAATTTTCTTACCTTCTGTGCATGAATAATTGGCAATTGTAAGTCCAGTGGTATTTCTTCTTCGTCCGGCCTCTTGTTCTCTTGCTCTTCTGATAGTAGCTTTGCTACTTTAGCAATTGGAAGTGTAAATTCCTTAACTGTTTTTTGTAGTTTTCCCTTGACTTGCTTGTACTCGCCCGCAGTCTCGAGAGTGACTACTCGTACAAGTCTATCCTTGCCTGTATTGACATCTTTTATTCTTTCAATCTTCCATTCTAAGAGAGTTTGATAGTCTCCAAGAATGATAACCATGTTCCCGGTTTTTAGGTTGTCAGTTGGCTTGTCCCACTTTGACCTGCGTTGAAGGGAAGTGACAAATTCTTCCTTTCAGCGTTTCCAGAATTCTTAGTTTCGCGCTAAATTAATTAAAAGCGATCTAACTTGTTCAGTTTGATGTGAGGTCCGTAGTATCATTGGATGCTGGAGCGAGAGGTCTTGAGTTGACCATAGCTTCAATAAAGACTAGTATTGATGTGAATTCTTCCCATATGTAGGTATCATGAGTTAATATTTTGTTAAGATATGTTTTGATCAACTTGACTATTGATTCCTAGACTCCGCCTATATGTGGGGCTCTTAGTGGATTGAATTCCTACTCAATTGTTTCCATCGATATATCTGGTAATATCATTTTTGTGACTTCTTGAAAAGCCTTTAGTGTGATGGAGTTATTAATGAGTGCGTTACTCGCTCCAACAAATTTAGTGCCATTGTCGCTGTACATTACTGCAGGTCGTCCGCGTCTTGATATAAAGTTGCAAAAGGCAAGTCGATAAGACATGTCGGACACCAGTTACAAATGTACTGCTTGCGACGTATAGCAGGTAAAAAATGCGATCCAGACTTTGGATCTGGCTGCGCCTCTTCTAATTTGTGCCTTTAGTGAATATAAACGTGCCATGTCCACTCCAGTGTGTAAAAATGGTCAGGCTTCAGTAATTCTGACTGATAGTAATGGACCTATTAATTGAGTTGATGCTTTAGCTCTGTGTCAGAAGCATAGAAGGCATTTGTCCAATACTGACTTAATGTACTTCGTCCCGTTTGGTATTTAATATTTTTGACGAATGTGAGTATGGACTGTTTGTTAACTGGCATAAGCGAGACGGTAGTGATGATGTAAAATCATAGCTCGAATCAATAGGTGTCTTTCAGAAAGAATAGCCGGATGTTTTGTAGCAAACGAATAAGTTGGTGTTTACTAGCCTTCATCCCACACGTAGAATCCTTGGGGGTCTAAGAATAAACCAGATGTCTTAAAACACCGATCTGAGTGTGAAACCTTGTGCTAACGTCCTCTATCACAGACGAGTACGTGTAAATCTGGATCCATGATACGAGTGTATTTTCGAAATTGTTATGATCCTAGGGTGACAGATGTGTAACTGCCGTGCCTTTAAAACTGTTACTGGCTTTAATTTTCAACAATAGTGCTGTGACTCGAACTGCCTTTTTTCATGATGAAATATCAGTGAGTGGATTCAGTATGGATGTTGCATTTTCATGGTCGATGAGTAGAACAGCGGTCTGCTTCTTTTTCTTGTCGTCCATTTTGGAATTAGGATTTAAAATCGAAATTTTATAGTTATCAGTGGTTAACCACGATGAGCTGTGCCACCAGAGTGAGTGTGCGCCCAACTCTTCAGGATTTACTCCTCTTGATGCACAATCGGCTGCGTTATTAGCTGAAACCACATGATGTGAGTCAGAAATTTGGGATAATTCTTGAAGTATTTGTACGCGATTTCCCACAAACTGCTTTTATCAGCTTGCAGGAAAATAAATCTAGTTAAGACAAACTGTGCTGTCGGTCCGGAGATGCATTGGCATTTCCATAAGTTTTTAGCTTCGTTTGACGTGATAAAGTAATTTGATCATTAATACTGCACCAAGCAATTCAAGCCTTCATATAGTGACTGTTTTCATAGGAGCCACTCGTGACTTGAAAACTATCAAATTGCAAAATATATTTGAATTGATCTTGCCTCGTAAGTAGATTGAGGCTGCATATGCCTTTTCCGATGCGTCTAAGAATCCGTGTATCTGAAAATCACCGACATCACGATGTTAAAAAAAGCGAGGGATTTTCAATTTTTGCAATGCTGGTAAATTAAAAGCATAATTGAGCCAGAGCGTAACAATTTTTGCATGTAATGTTACATCCCAGTCTAACTTCAGAGCCCAAATTTTCTGAATTATGATTCTTGCTTGAACAATAGTTGGATTCAGCAAACCCAGTGGATCGTAGATTTTTAAGATATCTGAGAGAATAATTCGCCTGATTGAAACTTTAGAAATATCTAAGTGTACCTTAAAAGTGAAATGGTCACTACCGGAATGCAAAATTAATCCAAACGTCTTGATTGTGTCTGTCTTATCGAATGACAGAGGTATTTGAGTAGCACAAAAATCAGTAGGTAATTACTCTAATAGTTTTGTTGAATTCAAGCTTCATTTCTTAAGAGTAAATCTACCTTCTTTGCAAAGCGCGATTATTTTTTGTTGTAATCGTAGTCCTTTTTCAAGATTCTCCAGACTGTGTAGTAGTTCATCCATGAAGAGTGTTTTCTTTAGAAGAGGTGCAGCAATAGGGTATTTTTTCACACTGTCGTCTGCTAATCTGTTAATTGTACTACAAGGAAGACAAGGACTTGACCGCACTTCTAAGGAAACTGTTTTTTAGCGAAAAAGTTAGACTGGTTCATTCGGACTGCGTCGCCAAAATATTTGGTTGAAATTTCATTCATCTGTTCTAGATTAGCCAATATTGCGTATGCCTTCGATCGTAAACCGAGAAGTAAATCAAATATTTTAGATTGCACAACTAATCCAGTGTGCATCGTATCGTTGAGAGATTTCTTATTGTCGGTGTCTGCTAAAGCGTCAAAAACAATCCGTAGCTTCGTAGTTGTGCTAGATTCTTTGAAGACTGGATGATGAGGAAGAATGTGGAATGGTTTCTTGCCTATTTTATATTTAGTAACAAGTTCCATTTCTTCCTTTGCTAAGTAGTCATCCGGTTGAGCTTTGTACATTTCAGGATTTTGAAGTGATTTTTGTTCAACTGACTGCCATCTTCGAAACGCCATTGCTGTTGAATCTCCTAGGTGGGGTTCATTCTTTTTGAAGGGCTATCGTACTTAGCACTGTCCAGAAAGTGGTCGAATCGTATTTTTCTTATAATGTGCTTCACATTCCTCCTCTTCAGTAGTTAGAATTTTCTCAAATGGCAATTTTTCCAGTACCAAGAATTTTTCCATGTCGAAAGGTTCTGGCGTTATTGTAGCTACAGTGACTCTTTTTTCCATAAGTGACTGTTGTACATCCCATGACAACTATTTTTAATGTAGTTGTATGTCCGCTAGGAGTCCCAGGGGCTCCGATAATTTTTTTTGTTGCCAAATTTTATCAACTATGGCAGCTTCTAATAAAATTAAATAGGTCCTGGTTTGTAAAATGTTGAGTCAGCAAGTTGCAATCCCTTTAAATGTACCTATTGTTGTGGTTTAATTGAGCTTGAAAAAATATTAGATGTGATAGAATCCAAAATGTAAACTTTAACGTCTATTGTTTGACTGTTGTCATATTTTGATTGTATTTGAAAAGTAGTAGTACCACGACATGGAAGATTCTTGCCTCCTGCCACGATGAACTTTTGATCAGAGGGTGTGATTAGTAGACCTAAGTACGTCATCAGTTTTTTTGTGATGAAGTTACTACCAGCTCTAGTATCCAGCAAAACCCTAGCTAAGGTCCTTTTTTCCTTGTGAAGAACCTCGACTTCCGCCGTAGGGAGTACGCCAACAACGTTGGATGCTTGAGAAGGTTAAAGTTTTGATAAATTCTGCTGTATAGGCTGGGTTTGCACCGTGTTCACAGGTGTAGTGAATTTATGCAGAAGTTAGTGATGCTTTTTCCTGCAGTGTATGCAAGTCCGCTTTGAAGTGCAATGCTTGAATTGATAGCTACCTAAGCAATTGTAGCATCTCAAATTGTCCTTTACCCAACTGTTTCGTTGTTGATGTGTGTAATTATTCATTGGTGGGCAGGCATAAAGAGAGTGTCCATTTTTTCCACAAACCTTGCATTTATGTAACGATGTACTGCGTTGTGAATTCTTCCGTTGAGAGTTGCCCTGTGATCCACTTTGTCGGAATGGGCCTGGTGAGACTGAGCAATGATTGTTAGAATTCCGGTTACGACTTTCATTGCATTTTCGGTTTACGAGTACATAAACCCAAAATTTCTTCTTTCGAGCCTTGACTGAGTCTCTGCTCAAAGCTGAACCTTGACTTGTGACTGAATCTTTAGATAGAGTACTAATGTGAGACTCACAGGATGAATCGCGTTTAATTACATTGTTGATCAAAACCTTTTTTTATGGTTGCCTTTTTTTGAATGAAAGGTTGTTGTGGTGGAAATTGTATTATTTTCACGCATACACTTAGATGTACCAATATTTTTCGCCATCGCTTCCAGTTTGTCAATAGTATAGTCTAAGTGTGGAACTTTTTCATCAGGTAAGGATGCATTGAATTCTACCAGAGTCCTTAAATCCAAATAAGATAGGTTGTAATCAGGAAATAAAACTTCATCGAGTTTTACCTCTCCTAAGTCAAGTTGTAATAATTAGGCTTAAACAGTCCTTATTGTATAATTCAAACGAAAAATTCCAATGTCTGATTGTATTTTCATAGAGTCTCTTTTTGATATCAATTTAGGTGATACTGTAGCATGTTTTCCCGGGCCGTATACCGTTTTTTAGGCCTCTGCCAGGCGATTGTCCAATTTTTATTGGCAATTTTCAAGTCCCTAATACCTTGCATAGCTGAACTGTCTTTGAGAGCGTCACGTAGTAATCTGAGTTTATCGACTAAAGCATAATAAATTGTAGTGATAACCAGAGAAGTAAATTGCGATTTAAACGTAGGCCGCAGACTGTAGCTACCATTGAATGTGGGTAGGCTTAACTTTGGGGTTTTTATTTTTGTCTCTGTCCTGATAACTGTTATGTGTTCAATAATAACACTTAACTGAAGTCTGACCTTGTTGTGAGCTTGTTCTAGATTGTCATGAGTTCTTAATGCATCAGTTAGTTCAGTAGTTACTGTACTGCCATCAGGTTCGGTATTCTTAAAGTGTTCATAACAACTTAATCGTTGAGCATCTATTTCAAGTGCAAGGCGTTTAAGTCCTGAATATGCATTTCGGTTTTATGTGTAGTCAGCTAAACGGGATCTGTGTCAGTTGTAGTGTTAGTTTGGTAATTTGTGACCAAACCATTATGTAAATCCAAGTTTGTTTAAATGTTACGGATTCTGTCCATTAGCGCATTATGCCTCTGCACATGTAGTTGCGCCATGTTGATTGGAGAGCCGCCGCCTCCGCTTCGACACGCTGGAGGTGCACTAGGTGGTGGAGGTGTTGTTGGTTGTGGAGAATCTGCTTTTTGTCGTTCCTTTTTGTCACTCTGTATTAATTAAGGATGGAAGTTGTCCTTGTTTTGAGAATTTTCAGCCTCTCTTTTTACTAAAGAGCCTCTAGAATTGTGGTTACTGCATTCCTCGTCGTCGTCTGAACCTCCGCTGCTTGATGGTTCTAAGGAATTTTTTGTCCTATTTTAAGCTTCGTTTTGAGTTTTAGCTTCACTTACTACTGTTGTGTTATTAGCTGACTCAAATGTCTCCTCTTCTTTGAAAGTAGGATTTATCTGTCTAGGTTTAAAATCCTCAAATTTAGGTATTTCTTGAACAGCGTATTTGTTCGCTGAGAAATATGTAATTGGCTTTGTAGGAGTTTTTACTAGTTGGATGTATGAGCTTTAGGAAATAATAGAGTGTCTAATAGAAGTGTATCGATAATTTCCTCAAATGACGCAATATTTAAGTCAGGAACCTGTTCTAGAAATGTTGCCTGAAAGTATAAGTATGTGTAACTATATTAAATTGGATTACTAGTATAAGGTACTTGAGCTTTATATGCCTCATCAACTTAATGCTCCTTTAATTGTCCTAAACATGAAACAATCTAAAATGGAATGTTAAATCGATTAGAGACCTCCTTCACTACGTCATCAAATTTTCTTTTAGCTATTCTGGCTTCCTTATGTACTTCAGTTAATGTAGAAACGGATGACAGACGTTGACGACTGACTATAGAAGTTATTTCAGTATGTTGTAAACTGCTATCTGTAGGTTCTGATGAGTAAACCTCTTTAGTGTTATATGCTTGTGTCTCTAATACCCCTGGTCCAGAAGGCACTCTATCTCTTTGAGCGCCTCTAGCCTTGTATTCGAGGAGATTTTTGAGTACTGCAGAGGACCGTTTCCCTGTTTTGTCTGTTTGTTTGTTTGTTTTGTTTGTAAGCTTTATTTATATGTCCAATTATTCAATACTCAGTACATACAGGCATTTTTTTTAATAGTCGAAATAGTTACATTTATCAGATATCCATATTTTCCAAACAAAGACAGTCAAAAATTACATACAGTTTTGATCATGGAACTAATATACTATGACATAACGAATATGGGGGTTTGTACATAAATGTGATCATGCTTCTTTTGCTTCCTATATATTTACATAAATTAGTGTTAAATGTATTTAATGTCACTTCTACATCACGCTGCTCAGGCGGAAGGTCATTTCATGTTTGAACCATGCGGTACTAGAAAGACCTCTTATATGTTAATGTTGGTCTTAGTACACTGCTTCCCAATACCAATCCATCCGCAGCTCTTGTCGCACGTACGCAATTCTTTTTTATAAATATTTGAGATAAAAACTCAACATCTGACCAAATTTTAAAAATTTAAAACTAAAATGTTACAATGCATGTTTGATTCTTTCAGCGATAGAATGTTTGCCTTATCTAGTAACACTGACTCAAGTATCTTAATTTTCCCCCTCTTAGGATTTTTTATCCACAGTTGCACTTGACTAACCATGACAATAAACTTATTTATTTTGGTTTGTAGAACATTTACGTCAGCAGCATTTTGAACCGCCCAGATAGGTGAGCAGTAGTCCACAATTGTTAGCACATATGCCTTTAACATAATACACGCAACAATAAATGTTAGGTACTTTTTTAAGCTTATTATAATATTTATAGCGAGTGTAATTCTAGATTTAACATTACAGTTGTGTTGCTTGAAATCCAAATGTGAATCCAAGGTTATGCCTAAATACTTGAAACTGTTGACTTTTTTAACTTCTAATCCGTCACAGTTAAGCCTAATGTTTTCACAATTAATATGATCATGCGACTTATGGAATAACATGTATTTTGTTTTGCTGACGTTAATTTTAAGCTTATATAACTTAAACGAAGAATTTATTTTATTTATTGCAGTTTGCATCCTATTTTGAAGAACCTCAAGGCTAGTGTTAGTTAAGTATATAATTAGATCATCTGCATATGATGCGTAACTATAGTTAGGATTTATGCCGCTAAAAATATCATTTATATATAGTATAAACAATAACGGTCCCAGTATACTACCTTGTGGTACTCCGATATTTAAATCAAAATATTCAGAAACAAACGATCCATTTTTAATACAAAACTTTCTATTATGTAGATAATTTGCTAATAGCTTTAGAGTATTGTTATCTTTTCCATATAAATCTTTTAACTTACGCAGCAGTATTATGTGAGTGACTGAATCAAATGCTTTACTAAGATCTATAAACAGAGCAATACATCTACCACAGCGAGCGTCAATAAATTTAAATATATTAAAAGTTACTGTCATAACTGCTAAAAGACAATTTTTGCCAGGTCTAAATCCAAACTGATTTGAGTCAATTAGTCCAGCTGTTAGCATTTTATCCATAATATAGTCTGTAATACTTCTTAGGCTTCTAATATTTGGATTATTTCCTGGTAACATAATACATGATTCATAATTTTGTTGTAAATGCATGAGTCACTACTGCAATAAGGAGTGGCTACCTATTTCCTTTTGTACTCAATAATGTAATGTAATTGAGAAGGCTTTGCAATACGTTACTAATTTAAATAATCTTGGTGAAGTTCTACGTATTCTTTACCTAATTACTGATGAGCTTATGTCCACCGTATGCCTCTGTAAAACCTGAATTGTTGTAAGCTTTCTTTTATTTTTAATGTGAATTACCGTATGTATAAAGGAATGCCGATGTTTTAGACTGAGTTCTGTAAACTTTTTTTATTTTCGCTTAATAACTGTATGTATGAAGGTATGTCGTTTTTAGATTTATTCTGACTGTATGCTAGTTGCGAGAGGACACTTTTATATGATCTGTCTGTGTGATCATTAGATAAACTGATATGTTGAGAATTTTGTCCTTTGATTTAAAAATTATAATTATACCTATGTATTATGAGTTATGTTATATATATGACCTACTTATGCGCAATTTCTTAAATAAGGATAAAACGAATGTATTTTAGTACATACGGGTAGAAAATAATGTAGGTGCAAAAGGATATATCTGGAATAATGCCATTTAAGTAGTAATTCTTCACCAGTTTCTCGGATAATGCTTTTTATGCCCCGGTTGGATGAGACACAAAATATTTTTAGGATAAAAAAGTAATAAAATTTGCAAAACATTCTAGGTATTTTCAATTTATGCAATCAGATATGGCTGTACGCAACGCAAAATAAATGATGTAATTTTTCCAGAAATTGTACCTATCGTTTTTAATTGGCACCGAAATCGAGCTTTAACCTATATCCGCGTCCGACTTTAGGCTAAAATCTCTTTCAATAGTAGTCCCCTCTAGTGTTTTTCACATTATTCTAGAAACATTCTTCCCTCACTTCCTTATAGGATAGGATGGAATGAGCTGCAGCTAACTTCCTTATGCGATGGGCAGGAAAGTATTTTCAAAAGGTTCTGCTTTAGAATTTCCACGTTATTTCGGAATTTTTCTTAGTTGGCCCTCTCTCTGGTTGTTTGATTGGCGATGTATTCTACTCGTTTCAGGAACCTATTGATGTAGAATGTATATATCGTTTATACACGCACAAAATGAGAGTCCATGTGAACACTTATACCCAAGTTCATAGTATATAGTTTGTTTTTGAAATTATTTAAAACTGTTTTTAAGTGCATTGAATTTATAGTTTTTGTTCCAGTATCACTTTGTAATAAATTAAATGAGGTTTTGTGAATATGTAGAATGAAGTAACAAAAGAAACTAAGTCTCACTTAACTGTTAAAAATGGCTGATATTGCACAAAATGGAGCTGAACTGAAACTTAATTGTAATAACTAAGTAGAGACTAAGTCCCCATAGTCAGTGGAGCCAAAAAATGATATCTACTATCTTTGTAGTAAATACAGTGATATTTTTCTTGATAATATAGGGTAAGTAAGGTGTCACTAAATCTGTTAATGTGATTAGGACTTTTATGATGTAGAAATAAAAGTTTGAGGTCGCTGTGTTTTGTAGAGCAAATTTAGTAGTATGTGTTTAATGCTCGAATTGTAATGAACAAGTGGTAATGTTTTAGTCTGATTTCAACATCATATAATATTTTAGGGTGAAAAAATAGGATTATATTATTAAAAGTGGCGCTGAAGGAAAAGTTGGAATTAAATGTAGATTAGTGAAATCCAATATAAAATGTAGGCCATTAGTCATACTGTGGCTTACTAGAATCCGTAGAAATATAATAGGATTATAATTAGTATAATTCGTGCGTCAGAACATAAAAGTTATCACGAAAGAAGGAAATAAATTAGAAATGTAGAATTTGTGTTACATTTTACAGTGTGGATAGTGAAATCATTAAGTATTATTCTGCTGCTTGAATGCGGTATAACTGTATCGCCATGCGGTATAGGTATGTCGCCGTTCAAAGAACCTGTTGGTGTAGTACTTAACTACCAAATATTTTTAATTTGTTTGATAAAGCAATACCCACGTTGACTTTAGCTAACGTGAGCTGGATGCGTTATCTTGTTAGAAAACCAAATGTGTTTATGCTTTATTTTAATTTAAGTCTGATTAATACTTTGAAATTGATCAGGCCTTGGATTCAACCTTTAAAATATAGAAGTTTGCACAATATTCAATTAAACTTATTTAATGTATAAATTTGACGCAAGCAAAGTTTTATATTTTATTCGCGGAACAATTTATTTAAAACATTAATTTTATTTTGTATGATAGTTGGTGAAATTATGCTTTGCAGTGTGAATGAGAACGAAGGTACATATAAACGCGCAGCAGTCACCGAATTTTAAATATTAAAAGCAAGCTTTCTGAAAACAAGCAATTGTTTTGTTTCGTATTCGTGAATACGTACTTTTGGTCAGTAAATTAAAATCAAAAAGTCAGAAAATAAATTCTTAGATCTCCAAAACGTATTGTGAGCGTCAATTACCTAAAATATCAGTGACTAATAGGTCAATTCAGGACTGTATCCTCTAATTAGAATAAATTGGAAGAGTCTGTGAATTGCTAGTCGTACCCTCAATGATTATTTCCACAGTGTCGTTTTAAACTTATTTTTATTTTAACAATTAGATATATTTTAATAATGGCTATTATTGGGATCCAATTGTAAGGACTCAAATAAAATACGATAAAAATTCAACACTCAAGTTAAACAAGGTAAATCATAAGGTTATTCTAAATCTGGTATAAAATCAAAATACTAAATGTAAAGAAGATAAAAGCAATGTCTGTTGATGGTAAATATACTAAAATAAGCATTCAGAAATTTTCTTAAAAATATTCAATTCAAACTTTAATTTGAATATAAATTGTAGCAGTAACTACCTATTTACCTACTTAATTTATCAAATCCTTGTAGGATGTTGAATTAAAATATTTCCTAAAATGACGAATAATAATTTCATTTGAATAAGAAATCCAAAACAAAATTTGAAAATAAAATTCAGAACTCTAATAAAATTCTGAATTTACAAGAAAATAAAATTTTGACTCTAATTTATTTTTATTAGTATGTACTAAGTATGTACTTCTATAGAAATATATGGTAACTAGTATTTACCATAAAAATATATATAACTATGCTCAACAGTCCTGTTGACTTACAACAGTATACGTATACCTACAATACTATGTACTACGTAAGTACCTACTTCTATTTTATTTTCGTGGGTAACTTCTTTTATTTTAAATAATAGTATTATATACCTACCTCTCACGTTTACTGTCGTGTTGAACACGACAAAAAATTTTCGTTAAATTTGTTTACCCCTGATTTGTGGTTCGAATTATTTCACACTAAATTTTTTAAACTATTTTATTTTCCACGGCCAATGACTATACGTTTTACTTAGTAAAATAAACTAGAGACAGAACGAGAAATTTTTGTTTCCAGTAAAAACTTTACTTCCCCAAGTGGGTGGATTTGAAGTCTGTATTTTATTTAGATTCACTCTTATCCCGGCGTCCGTGGACAGTGGTCACTACTTGTGACTTTTTTTCAGTGCTAGCGTGAGACAACTAAAAGTAAGTATTCTTACATTTATTTACTAATACTTAACTGTATATATATACACAATTTAACAGTGTATTCATACGACAGTGATTTTTGTGCACTCAAAAACTTTTGTCAAAATTTAAAAATAAAAATTCACTTCGTAAGTGATTTAATTAAAAATGTTTAAGTGTTTTTCTCCTATTTTGACTTACAGAGATTCGAACCGTGGAACGGTAGAAGTTTTGCTGTAATTCCGGAGTATGTAGTTGACGAAAGTAGAAAAATTCCAATCCGTATTTTCTGTTTTCCGAAAAATTCCAGATTCGTAGTCCACTGACTTCAAGTACGTCCACAGGGGTCTGTGGCTCGACCTTCGTAAGGTGTCTATAATTTAATTAAATTTATAGTTAATAACTATACGTATGTGTTCACTTGTAGTGAATAAAATATAACAGTATTCACTTTTTATCCTAATGTGCACAAATAACTTAATTAGTGTGCGCATTTATGTACACAACATTAACGGTGCATACAATCTATACTTGTGCACAAATTACAACAGTGTGGAATCAGAGTCTATGCACAAAATAAATAATTGTATTTTATTGTATTATACCTATTTGATTCTTTAGTTTGTAGGAATAGGGATTCCTACAAGATTCGGCTGGGTCCAAGTAGGACCTGGTATCTGAAAGACTTTGAGGTAGAAATGAAATCCCTGATTGCCAGACCGTATTTTTTTTTTAAAAATTCGTAGATTTATCTCGTCTAGGTTCGACTCTGATCCACTTCGTAAGTGTTCACTAGAATTAAAGAACATAAAATTATTGCACGATGTGAATTTTATAAATAATCGTGTATCAGTTGATTTGTGATTGACTTATATAGATTCAATCACTAATGCTTTGCTTTGATTATTTTAACTGTGCTTAGTTGCACCATAAATCAGAGAAATACGCATACTATGAATAGCCACCTGCAAAGCCTTATGCTGAAAGAAAATGGGACACAAATTTCACAAAATTAAATCGTCAACTGTCGATTTCGAAAAGTCAACAAAATTAAGTAAGTTGACACCAAAGTTTGCTTTTAATGAGTTGAATTCACTTGCTTATTTTTTGAAGTGATAATTTATTTACTTAACACACCCTTTTTAAATATACAACCTCCCAAAAATGGAGTTAAAAACTAATGATTTGTAGTCAGGGTCTAAATTCCCTGCAAAGTGTTGAAGCACTTTTCTAAACGGTTAAATATTCTTGATTTTCAACACAAAATTTTATTTTACTCAAACCTGAAATTGGGTAACTTTTTAATTTTATTTATAGATTCTTTTCTAGTCAAGGTCGATTCCCTGCAATTTTTTAGGAGCTGAAAACACAAAAGTCCAAGCTGCGTGCTTGGCACTAGCACAAGTGACTAATAGGTGAGTCAAGGTAAACCAATTCCTCACTATTTGAATTTCATAAACTGCGGTAGTTAATTTTCTGTATTTTTCTTTACAACCAAAATTTATTTTAGTACAATTTTGAGTGTTTTGAAATTCACTAACATGAGAAGTCTCCCAAGTGTAAAATCCAAAATAAAGCAAACGATATCAGGTCATGTATTACGTGGTGGGGTCACTACAACGTATACTATCATATCGGTGCAAATTGCGTTTTGGCGCCAAAAACGAATATTAAAATTTTCAAAATTCGTCGAAATTAAAAATCACGAAAATCATATTGGAAATTAAATGGGAATTTCACCTTACCCAATGGTCCTCCCTTACTACTTTTTCAGTTTTCTGATTTTTTTGGAAAACTATAGGCCTTGTGTTATTTGATTACGAAGAAGTCTAAAATTAGTAAGAGGTCGTCCATAAATGATGTCGTCCAAATATTTTCATTTTTAGACCCTATGACGCTGTCATCAGCTTTAACAATTTTGTAAATAGCTACCTTAAACAATCATTTATATAATATGAATTTATCCTATAGTTGATTTTGATTTGATCATTTAAATTAATGTTATTGTTTGAAATACAAAAATCATATTTAACTTGTAAATAATGTGGTTTGTTTTTACTGTGTCTTAATGGCAAGCGTAATAGTGCGCCAGTTGTAAATAAAATTTTACTATCTCTCTGCCATTCAATATACAAAAAGACCCAATGACTCTACCTGTAATGTCGTTATTGTAAAAAGTAGTCTTGTTTAAAATTTCTGACTCTAAAAGCTCTTAAACACGTGAAATTGTAAGACCTAATTATATTAAGGAACAGATGCACCTGTAATGCTTCAGTTATATTTATCGAATAGTTAATTAATAAAATAAATAGGTATACATAATATATTAGTGCAAAATTCATAGCGTTGTTTTTCAGCTGTGGTATTATTATTATGGAAAACGGAATTTTGGGCTTTTGTAGCATTTAGATTTTAGATACCGTCACGTTAGCTAAAGTTATTTTGGTTAAAATCTACAGGGCTGTTTAGTGACATTCACCTACCCTTTACCCCGCAGTTATACTACAGCAATAGTTTGTCCTAAAACCTGTTTTTTAGATACCATCGTTTGATGTTTAGTTATCAGAAACTGTTGCAATGCTGAATAATACCATGTTACCTGTATAACTGGTAAACTTCTTAAGATTGCAATAGGAATATTTCTATGAAAATTCCTAGTATTTTTATATAGTTATTAGTCGAATTATCAAAACACCGAAAAAAATATTATTGTTACTAGCATGTAAAGCAAATTGCTCACTAAACCTTCAGTTTTAGTTTTTTGTCGATTGTATACTTCAAAATTTGATAAATTAGAGAATGTCCTTAACTTTAAATTTAGAGCTGCGATCGTAAAACTGTTTTTGCCGTGCTTAAAAAAATTATAATAAAGTTTTTAAGAAGATGCCAAATTGTAAAGAGTAATACAACATTTTGAAGTTCTTGAAAAAAAATTATGTTTTAAAAAATAACTTTACTCACAGCTTGTACAACAGCGTTTAGGAAGAATTTAAAAAACAACGGTTTAAACATATGTTCAAAAATTGTGCATCCATGAATGACCTCACGGGTAGAGTCGTTGGGTCTCTTTAGATTTTGAATGGCATCTTATGTTGAAGATAGCCATTTACAAAATTGTAAAAGCTAATGACAGCGTCATAGGGTCTAAAAATGAAAATATTTGGACGACATCATTTATGGACGACCTCTTACTAATTTTAGACTTCTTCGTAATCAAATAACACAAGGCCTATAGTTTTCCAAAAAAAATCAGAAAACTGAAAAAGTAGTAAGGGGGGACCATTGGGTAAGGTGAAATTCCCATTTAATTTCCCATATGATTTTCGTGATTTTTAATTTCGACGAATTTTGAAAATTTCAATATTCGTTTTTGGCGCCAAAACGCAATTTGCACCGATATGATAGTATACGTTGTAGTGACCCCACCACGTAGTACATGACCTGATATCGCTTACTTCATTAATGATTTTACACTTGGGAGCCTTCCCATGTAAGTGTCGTAACACAAATAATATTAATTAGTAAGCCAAGGTAAATATTCCCTGCTTCTGTGTAAAGGATTTAACAGAATGGGATTTAAATTCCTTTTTCTTAAAATGGCAATTGGAATTTATTTCGAATTTTGAATATTTAAAAATTCAAAATCGCACTTTTCAAAACTTCACAATGAAAAACACACAAATGAAAAGTAGTTGTAAGCTGAGATGAAATTCTTTGCTACTATTAAATTGCTCGTAGCACTTGGGGTACACATTCCACTTAATAAAAAAAAACAACTTTGAAATTATATAAAATTCTGTGACTTTCAGAATGCGCAGTCAGCAATTTTTTGGAATTGTACACAAATAAATAATGTTTGTATTCCTCAGCATTTTTAATAACCTCTAAAGTCCAGGTGGATATTCCTGGCACTGTATTTATGCCTAACCAAAAAGTCAAGATTGTATCTTGCTAATTCTCATATACCTACTTAAGTATCTACTTAATTCAGAAGCCGTTTTGCGTTTAATATTAAGACATAGACTGTATTTTATGCTAAAATACACAAAATTATGGTTAGTTTTACTTACACAAAATGAATTACAATTTATATCACACACAATATTGCACAATAATTAATGGCAAATGAAATGATTTATGGTTCCGTAAACCTAAAATAAATATTCTGTTGAACTAACAACACGGCTGCTTATCGTTATAAGCACTAAAAATGAATAAAAGTGAATTTTCTAAAGGCTCCCAGGTCCTTAGAAAATTACTTTTATGACTTGAACCTACAACTTAAAAATTTGACTTCCTATTTTGTAGGTTTTAGCTGGCTATGCCACTCTGAATAGGACTATTTACCCTTCACTGAAAATGATGGCAGATTTTGCACTGATAACTGGCTGATTTGAATGGTAATAATACAAAATAAGTTTATGTTTCCGAAATTCCAAAATGAATTTCTATGCGGCTAATATGTACTAATTACCGACTACACAGCTACAATGTAGTGTTATATATGCTGACCGTATCAGCCGCTAACTTTATTAATCTGAATTTTGATTTTCAACGCCGTATTTTATAAAATTTTACTTTTATTTGCTTCCTTGATTACTGAAAGCAATTGCTTTCAATGGCAATTGCTGGGCCCACACGATTATGAAAAAGCCAGTTAAATGAAATTTTTCAACACAATTTTCGACCACTATCCACAGTGGCTAATGGCCGTCTCTTTTCACGTGAAAAATCAAGGTTCGTAGAAAACTCACTAATTTCGAAGTGTCTTTATTTTGAAAATAGTTTTGTAACGATAATTATTATGCTATGCCTTTACTGAATGTCACTATGAAATGTTCAAAAAGATGAATAAGTGGAGGACCGTATCCCATACTTAATATAAAATTCTGAGTAGGCACCTTCAACACTACAACAAAAATGGCTGTATATGTTAACAAATGGCAAATCTAATATACATAATATACCGAATGCTTTACTATGTGTTTGTACGTACCTCGTTGGGTTTTGCTGATTTAATTTTCTTTTAAAAATGTAGCACTTCCTTGATTCCTTTACGTTCGGAATTTTGTAAATTCGACTGTAACCTCTTAGTTTCGTAATAACGAACTATAATTATGAAAACGTTTTGATTTTGCCTTTTAAACTCTGAATATATTTTCAGCTAAATGTTGATTTGTATGGGATGCGGTGTGGTCAGTCCAGTAAGTACTTATGTTAGTCTTTCGCTCTTTTTCTGCACGTCCGTTTAGCTCAAATCCTCAGCTACTTGTTGCTGGACATGAAAAAAAATATTTTTTTTTTCTCTGCGGGAGCGTTTTCCTGCTTTATCTCTTCGTCTACGGCCTCACTGCACTGTGTGCTGTGGGAGCGTTATCCATCAAATTTTCTATTCGCTTGAATTCTCGTAGAATTTTAAAGCGTTACTTTCACTTTTTATTTCCTATAGAATATAATGTGACTTTCACGCTGCCCCACGTAAGGTTGCCAAGTCGGTCCGCCCTTTCGCTTTTTCTGGCTAGCAAGTTACTATTTGCTCCGTAAGCACTACTTTGAACGAGCGTCTAGCCAGCAGTGAATAAACTTACTGGCTACGTGGTTTACTAAACTGTACAAAAGTACAGTCTTCTAACTAATAACCTATGGGCCTAAATGAAATAAGACTTTTTTAACATTTAATTTTAAATTATAATTAAACAATTGAGGAGGGTAAAATATGCTTATTTAACCCCGCACCTTCTTAACAGAGATTTTAATGCGGTCAACTAAATCCAAGTCAGGCACGGGCAACTGTAATACTTTACCTGGGGGGTTCTCTCGTATTTCAGGACCGGCCCGGCAAGATACTAAAAAGTATGCACCACTAAATGGAGGGATGTATGTAGCAAAGAATACGAGCTTCACGCTAGCAATGCTATATGGGTGGGGAGAATTTAAATGCGCTTTCCCAAAATATAAATTATGGACTTAAATATTAGTTTACAGACAAAATAGCCTATGACATGAAAATGCAAATATCACACACATAATGCAATCACATAAAACATACAATCATAAATTATATATAACTTTTAAAGGTCCTATGGTTGCCTTGTATATATTTTAAATACTTTTATTTTACTAGCACACGTAGTGCCAAAATGAAATGTAAGTTAATAAACTTTAAAGGGCCCGTAGCTAACAAATAAAATGATACTTTTAAATCAAAATCACGAGAGACGTTTCTTAAATTCGCCGTACAAATATTAATAAACAATTATATTTAACCTCGTAGGTTATGACTGAGCCGGACAGGATCGAGACTTTCCACGTAAGGGTATTTAATTGGGTGACTGTATCTTCCCTTATTCTTTGCTTCGTAAGCGTTATTTAAACTTCCTGTTTTCTTCGCTCCGTAAGCAGTAATTAAATTCCTTGTATAAATGACCCAGAGTCACAAATATTTCTTTCCCTAATGCTCGCCGTGACGGCGTGAGATCTATTTTTCTGTAAGAATATCTCGGGTCACTTAATTGCACGTGGCAAATATCTCGTGGCCAGGGCTTCTTCTGCGTGGGCATGAGCTTGAAAGATCGTGTCCTTTTTCTTGAGTTGTGCGTAACTAACTAGTTTATGATGGAATGACGGGATAAAAGATTCCTGTTATCCCATCCTAGTTTACTGTTACTTTCTTTTAGTGCTTCCGAAGCACAGCTTTTTACTGCTGATCTTCACGCTGTAGAGATCTGTCATATAGTTATAGTCTATGACCATGTCTGGCGTTATCTGTACCTACATGTAACGTATAGGGCAGTACTTTTGGCTTACTACTGCTGCCTATTTAACCTACAGGGACTATTTCTATGGATTTGTTTACGTCTGTCACAATCATAACATACGCTCACATATATTTTTAATTATTATATATAAATACAAATATTTTGAGCGTTACAATTTTTATGTCAAACTTTTCTGTTTCATTATTACAAACAACTACGTCATATTTTAATTATTGATTGTGTATTTTTTAGAAGTAATAATTTCTTGAGTCTTGTTTTGGGATGCCAAGCTTAAGCATCTAATTAAATGGTCATGTCCGTCTGTCTGTCCGTCCGTCCTTCTGTTTATTACACGCTGCAGGTCCCAGTTTCTAACACATCTCCGTCAAACAATTCTTAAACGACCACAAAAGCGATGCAATAGTGCCCTATTGTTTTTAAAGTTGATTGGATGTACCAGTTTACCACAATTAGCAGTTAAATAGACCAACTATTTGAGTTATAAAAAAGCATTATAGGAAAAACAGGTCTCTTGTATGTTAACTATGAAATTCTAAAATGTTAAAACTTGAACAACACCATTTATAGACGATCCCTCAACGTATACTTGTGAAATCTAATGTTAGGCATATATGTTTCTTTAATTTTCAAACTAATGACTAGAGGATCATTCAAATGTTAAAATTTGTATAACGTCATTTGTGAACGACCCCTGCTAGTATACGAGTAAAATCCTTTGTTAAAGATATATGTCTTCACAATTTTTAAACTAATGGCAGTGGGGATCCCATAAATGGCAAAATTTTAATAACGTCATTTATGGACGATCTCTGTACGTATACCAGTGAAATACAATGTTAAGAAGTGCGTTTACCAGCTGACTAGTAGTACTACAGATATAGATTCATCCAGTAATGAAAACATCGCTGATGAACTTGCTGGTGCATTTGTTATTAATAAGTTAAGTGAAAGGACCAAGCTAGAAGAGTTCCATCAATCTATTCAAGTGCAAAAGGACCCTCGTATTATTTCCTTGGAAAATGTAAATGATGCCGTGCAAAGCTTAAAGCGTAAACATTCGAACTTTTCAACTGTAATTCCTGAAGTATTGCTGCTATGCTGTGTTTCGTCCCTTTCCCTGCCCATTTCAATTATTTTACCCAGCTTCTAGCAATTGGAGAATTCCTAGCTAAACTGAAGTGTGCTGTGATAACTTCAGTGTATAAGAAGAGGAGAAACCAAAATTCTGCATCAAGCTATAGACCTTTATCTAACTTACCCTCAATGTGTTAATTATTTGGGAAAATATTAAATAAGATTATTTTATCTACTAATAGCAATTCACTCTGTTATAACCAGTTTGGATTCCGGTAGGGCAAGGCATGTAAAACTGCTATACAGATAGTGACACAGGATATCTTTAATAAGGTAGATAAGACAAATGAAACAGTGCTAGCTGTAATTATAGATTTAAGAATAGCTTTTGACTCCATATCGCATATATCGCTACTCCAAAAGCTACAACTAGAGTATAAGCTACATGTTACTGTTTTAAAAGTATTGTCTTATTATCCAATGGACAGGAAATTCAAAATTAAACTGGATTTATTTGTATCTAACGAGTATCCCTTGGAATGGGGTATTCCACAAGGCGCTATACCAGGGCTCCTACTTTTTATCATGTATATTAATAGTTTAGCAGCTATACCTATAATTATGACTTATATGTGCATATTTATGCGGACAATATAGTTTTGTATATTGATGACACTAATGTAAATAATGGCTAAGTTAAGCTTTAAACTGCCTTAGAAAGTATAGATAAATTGTGCAACGAAAATTATTTAAAAATAAATTATGATAAGACCAAGTTCATGGTATTCCATAAGCCTAATAATAACAAACTTTCAAAGGATATAAAGCTGTTTTGTAATTCAGTTGAAATTGAACAGGTATATAGTTATAAGTACCTTAGTGTTATTATAGATGCTATTCTAACATTTAAGGAGCACTTTATGCATGTCAAGAGCAAAGTTAATAGCTCGCCTACAGTGCTGTATAAACTTAAACCTTACATCTCTTTTGAAATGCTGAAGCTTTTCTTAAATGCATTTGTCCTATCTTATGTGGACTAATGTAGCACTATATGGGCATGCAGGCCTGAAAATGACTATAATATTCTTCAAGATATAATAAATAAGTCCATGTATTCGTTTTAATATAAAATAAATAATAAACAGTAAAAGAGTAATGTTAAATACAATAGAAGTCGGAAATTTATAGTAAATAAGAAAATGGAGAGATACGTACTAGACAAATGTAACTTGCTATCTGTTACTGAAAGAATATTCTATAATACGGCTCGAAAAATGCGGACATTAATTCAGTAATCCTAGTTTTATGTATAGCGAAATGTTTTTGTTTACTTTCAATGCTGTAAAAGGTATTCACTTAAATACTGTAAAATCCCTTAATATAAATTCTGAGATGTTTAGCAAAAGTGTAAAATGCAGGTATATAAAAGTGTGGAATTCTCTTTGCAACTCACTTCGTTATTTGGGAATCCAGCCAAGCTTCTACAGTGACCTTACAGCGTTGATCATTAAAAAACGCTTTGATTAAATTTAAAATATCTTGTACATACATATTACGTAAAACATAAGTCAAAAGTAATTTTTAAATTTAGTAAGATGTATGTTATCATTCTTTCTACCTTAAACTATCCCTAATATTGTCTGGTTTTTGAAATTAATGATAAGTATCGTTGCAATCCCTGACAATTGAATAAAATAAATACAATACAATACAATACAAAAGAGTAGTTTTTTATTTAAAAACTAATGACAGAGCGATGTCTTAAATGTGAAAGTTTGGATAACGTCATTTATAGACGAACCTGGTCTATAACCCATATAGATGCGTGCATACTGCATGACAAGTAGGTAAAAACGGTTTAACAAAGTTTTAAAGTTAAAAATGGGGGAACTTAAAACTGTGATATTTGAAGGATGTGATTTATGATCGATTCCTACATTTAGCCTTTATAGGTATGTGCATACTGCATGACATGTTAAATAAAATTGGTTGGACAAGATATTTAAAGTTCAAAATAGGGTTACGTAAGACTATGACTTTTAAAGGACGTCAATAATAGACGATCCCTATATGTAACCCGTATAGATGTGTGCATACTGCATTACATGTAGGTCAGTGCAAGTCAATCGGTCCCTAACGAGCTCTTAAAACAAATTGACCGAGGGTCCCTTTTTCTTGAAAAAACTACCTTAATTTGAGCCAGCCTAAACCAGGAGGAGGGATATCGTTCAACACCGTTCTTTTTATCTATTTCACCTCCTCCGGTCATAGTTTCGGTCTTTGAGGGAAAATGTTTTCCACCTTATTGAGCTTTTATGACAATCTCCCCCAATCTGAGCCAACCCCCTGGGTACTGGAAGTAAATTTTACCTACCTACAAAAAATGTTAAAGACTAATACTAATATGACTAATACCACTTGGCGTATTACAATGAAAATGAAAATAAATCAATAAATGCATAAAAAATAACTAATAAACACAAACACCAAAGGACATTTTATTTTTTATTATTATTATGTTTTCGTGTTTCTAGTTACAATTAATAATTAAATCTGTTGCGTCATACAAATAGGAAATGATAATGTTTGTGGCTTAACATGGATTTAATAATTATAGGTGTTTTTGATTATTTAATTACTATTAAACAAAGACAAGATGGAGTGCAGATAATACATGGAGGACATACTAAATAGGTAGTTAAATATATCAGTGACAAAGCAAATGAAGTTTCTTGTGACTTTACTTGTTTCCATAGGTTATACGAATAATACTATACACCAAACCATACTATACCGTAGTATTTTAAAAGTACCATTTTATTATAATTCTGTGAATATACTAATTAATACGCCGTAAAACGCTCAAAGTACCTAAAATATTATGCTGTATTATAATGCTACTTTATAACTTACTTTCTACATATAAGTATAGGTGAATCTATATAACTTGATCGAAAAAAACAATGTAGTTAAAAACATGTAGAACAACTAATTAGGTATCACACATAACTTGAACGTAATTTGATTCCGGGAGTCATCCTCGTCCAAGTGGTGTCCACACTCATGGACTGGAGGATGGAACACTAAAATCAAAACCTAGCTCCACTCTGCTTCACTTAAAAGTGGTGTGTAGAAAGATTTAAAGTTGCAATTGCGCTCCGAGTTCCAAAAATTATTACGGACCCATGTTGAAAAACATTTTCTACCCATAAATGTTTTTTCGGGTCAAATGCAAATACATTATTGCATCTTAGGTGCAGTTGGAGCAATAGCAGTAAGAACACAGATGCTGTAAGGTATAATTTATTTACTTATTACCAGACAGGGAAGAGATGTATAATATTTTGAAATAAAACACGTGAATATTATTATTGTGTGGACGCAAAGTTTGACTGTACTGTGGCTACATCATAAGTAACTATATAAACTTAGTTTTTTCAAACAAGGGACCAGACACCAATAAGAATACTCAACTTAAGCAAGTTTTGGGACCCACTCCAAGAAAACAACCGGGAGAAGTGAGCTAACTTTAGCCCCATATAAAATAAATGGAATAAATATCCAGCCACTTTGTTTAACTGAAATATTCTGGCCCAATGCCTGGTTGAAGTTGTAACTGCCGGTGCTGCGCTCGAGTTACGTCGTGAAAAAAAACAAACAAAGGATGTTTTTACATAAAAGTCTCTTTTTTCTTATAAGTTACCAATTCGTTACGACCAGTCGATGCAACACGTTACAAAGGCAATAAAAAAACAAAGATGTAGTAAACTACAAGTGGAAAAACTATTAACGTATAACGTCAAACCTTAATCTAATTAGATTTCGGTAGTCATCCCCATCTAAGTGGTGTCCAAACTCATGGAGTGGAGGATAGAACACAGAACTTAAAGCTGCACTCCACTAAGTTGAGGTACCTGCACTGAATATGAAATTTTAAATTTAAATCTAACAAAGTATTTTATAATTGCTTACAATTAGCAAGAGAAAACACACAGAGAATCGATAGCCTAATCAAAGTAAAATTTAACTATATAAGTGAAATAAATTATTAAAATGCGCAAGTCTCATGTCATACTAAAACCTATGCAAACTCTAAATTTCTTTCAGAAGACAAGCCCAAGGTTTCATTTATTTGATCTTATGGGTAGAAAGAGTCATTAATAAAGTATTAAAAATAATTCAATTGGAAATCAAAAAAATAGCTTAATTTGAATTTTTGAGTGCCTTTTCACCATTTACGCCTTTCACCCTTGTGTTTATTTTCTCATGTGGCATGTCACTGATTAGGCAACTACGTTTTCACCCTAATTTATATTTCAATATATAATAATGCAGTTCTTCAAATGCTTAGTTTGACACGTCATTTTGAAAATGAAAGAAAACAATACATGTCCGCGTTCGGTAAATACAAAGTAGTTTATTATAATTTCTGTTTTCTTACTAGTTATAAATTCTTCTACTTCAAGCCAATTAAACACAAAAAAAGCATTCAAAAACAACAATGTTTTAAAAAACAGGTGAAAATACTATTGAGGCATTACGCGTAACCTTACTATAATAGGATTCCGGTAGTCATCCTTGTCTAAGTGGTGTTCAGACTCATAAAGTGGAGGATGGAACACAGAACTTAACGCTGAACTCTACCGAGTCCACTTTGCTTAGCTGAAAAGTGCAGTGTAGCTAAATTTTTATGTTGCCTTGGCGGTCCGAGTTCAAGTTCTAAAAATAGTAGAAACCAATGTAGCAAGATATTTCCTTCCCTTAGATATTTTCTACCCAAAATGATGTTTGTGAGCCTATAATAAATCTACCTAACTTCATGTATATATAAAGATACAGTACATACATACATTACTACTGCCGCACAGTAGCCATCAGCCAGAACACTTATACTTAATTTACTGTAACACCACTGACACCGACACCTGACACCGTCCCCGCCACTGCCGCCACAGTCCGCCACACCACAACACAACACAGGGTATATGTATCAGTATATTAATTAAATAATTAACTAATATTAAACTAATATTACTATTATTACTAGTAATCATCACTCACTCGTACCACTGACTATTACTTTTATCTTATATTTCGTGTCAGAATAGTGCCAGCTTCGGTGTCGGTGTCGGTGTGTGATCAGTGTGATTCATATATTATTATTATCGTATACAATAATACAATATATTTTATCATACTTTTACATACGTTTTGATTTAAGTACCTCTAATATTTTTTTTATGACAGTATGAGTCCAAAACGACATTTACGACATATCGTTCACTCTTACACTTTTGGGCTCAAATAGCATACTACGGATATCAAATTTCAGGACTCTATTGGCTCTTTGAGCTTTTTCTGATTTTTGAGCATCGATGAGCTTCGAGAAAAAAAATGAGCCCGCGCGTGCCTGCTATGTTTTCGATTTTACTGACCGAAGCTTCGGTCAGTGCGATCAGTCCTACCGGTCACCGGCTGCGTGTCTTACACTGATGTAGGTTAAGTTGGTTGGACAAAATTTTAAAGTCCGAAATTGGAGTAATTAAAACTATGATTTTTAAAGGATGTAATTGATGGACGGTCCATGGAAGTCCATTTTTTCAGAAATTGAGATTTTTAGTGTTTAAGAACGACTTAGTACATATAATTCACACCGTGCAATATTAGGGGTTAAAGGTCACTGGAACTATTTTAAATAATTCGCTCAAAAACTGTTTTCTGGCAAAACACGTTAAGTCCACTAAACCCAATAAAAACAACTGATTCTTTTAAAAAAATTTCCTTATTTTCCCAAAACTGCTTCACTGTAATTCACTGTTATATTAAATTCACCTGTACTATTTGTAGGGGATGGTCCATAAATGACGTCCCACAAAGTTTCACTTTTTAAGGCTAATCCATCACCATGTCATCACTTCAACATTGCGTTCATCTGTTATGTTTCCCACGGCATGACATATCATTACTACATGACTAGATTCACATACCCTACCGAAAACGTCATTTACGTACGATCCTTAACAGATCGATATGCAAACTAAATTTCAATTTGTTTCGTACATCTGGAAGCTCTGCTGTTTTAATAATACAGAAAAGCATGGTTTACAAAGTAATTAAGAAATTGTACAAAAGAACAGTCGCGTTTCTTATGAAGAAAATAAAGACGTAAGGGGTCGTCCACAAATGACGTCATTGATAGGTTCAGTGGGTCTACTTGGCAATCCTATGCTAGGGATAGTCATTTACGCAATATGATTAATCTAGTGACAGGGGGGAACATGGTTTTAAAAATGAAAACTTTTCTATGACGTCATTTGTAGACAATCCCTTAGCAAACAACTTCTTTAAGGAGTACATAGTAGATTTGCACTCGAAAATTCAACATTGGAATGCAGGATTGTTTTAATTAATGCTTACTGTTGTATTTACATGTTTTTTAAAATTGCAAAATGTTCTATGTGTACATGTTTTTGAAAATTGCATAATGCTCTATTTACATTTTTGTAAAAAGTGCATAGTGTTCTATTTACATGTTATTGAAGTGTATAATTTATACATCAATTTTACAATCATAAATTAGCATGCAATTTAATATAATTCAAAAATTTAATTTTTTGCATCGTTTCTTATGGGTTTTTTGGCAAAACACGTTAAGTCCAAGATTTCAAAATTTTGAATCATTTTTAAAAAATTACGAAGCTGCGTCAGATTTGAGTTAGTTTTGGCTACTAATACACCTGGTAGTATGCAGTTACTGAAAAAAAATTCGAAAAAATATTTACGTTTTCACATGATTATCAAAATTTGCGGTTCCTGTAAAGTTGGGCAACATAGACTTAACGCGTTTTGATAACAAAGTCCATGTAGGTAAAGTTGGTTGAATAAAATTTTAAAGTCCGAAATTGGGGTAGTTAAAACTATGATTTTTGAAGAACGTCGTTGCTGGACGATCCGTATCTGTAAGAATGTTGTTGGCATGTAGTAATGAACAGGAATTTGCTTATGGTTAAGAAGGGGATCAAACCCTGGAGCCCAGACCTGAGCATCAATATCTTTCATTTTACACTGTAGTCCCAAAACCACGACCACTTTACCAGGCTGGCCTTTTAACGTACATACATAAAAATACATAAAATTCCCTATCTTCGCCCTTTATTTCTGTTAAAAATTTCCACCTGTCTTTATATAGGAACAAACTTTCAGCTCCGTATGTACCTGCATGTATTGCTGTCCCTTTTTTAGATGCTGAGCAAGCATCTATTGGTCTGGTGTCTGGTGTCTGTCTGTCTGTCTGTCTGTCACAATGTCAGTTGGTCGCACGCTACAGGTCGCATTTTCAAAGATTTTAAATTGAAACATTTTCTAATCGCCCAGAAAAGCGAGGGAGAAGTGCTGTATAGTTTTTGGTTATTGTTGAAGTTATAGTTTCTTCGCAATTAGCAGTTAAACCGACCAAGAATTAAATCCATGTTTCAAGATAAAAAAAAGGGCGAAAAATACATGGAAGGTACATATGGAGCTGAGAGCTTGTCAAGTTTCGCCGTTAGAAATACACATGGAAAATTTTTACCAATATCCATTACAAGTAAATGTACTGCTGACATATGTACGTTCACAAGGCAGACTGGTATAGTGGTCGTTGGTTTGACACTGCAATGTAAAATTGGAAAATATGCGTTCTCATGACGGGGGTCCACTCTTCGAATACCAGCTCAGGCATTCCAAATTCTCCTTCCTCACCATTTTACGGATTCCTATTCAATACTACATATCAAGGATATGCTTAAGTAAATGGGCTATAGATGGTGACGGATCGTCCATAAATGACGTCCTTCACAGTTTACAGTTTTAGCTACTCCCATTGCCAACTTAAAAATTATTTCACACCAATTTTAACTGCATGTCGCCATTATATCTATATAGTTAATCGGTATTCAGGGGTCGTCCGTAATGACGTCATACAAACATCATAGTTTTAGGTACCCCCTTGCCAACTTTTAAATTATTTGCAAACTGTCTACATAGTTATTAGGTATTCAGGGGTCGTCCGTAATGACGTCCCACAAACATCATAGTTTTAGGTACCCCCTTGCCAACTTTTAAATTATTTGCAAACTATTATAGCTACATGTCACAAGTATATCTATAATATGGTTAATAGGTGTTCAAGGATCGTCCATAATGACGTCCCACAAATATCATAGTTTTTTGCCAACTTTTACATTTTTTCCAGCCTATTGTAACTACATGTCACAAATATATCAATATGATTTATAGGTGTTCAGGGATCGCCCATAATGACGTCCCACAAATATCATAGTTTTTTGCCAACTTTTACATTTTTTCCAGCCTATTGTAACTACATGTCACAAATATATCAATATGATTTATAGGTGTTCAGGGATCGCCCATAATGACGTCCCACAAATATCATAGTTTTTTGCCAACTTTTACATTTTTTCCAGCCTATTGTAGCTACATGTCACAAATATATCAATATGATTTATAGGTGTTTAGGGATCGCCCATAATGACGTCCCACAAATATCATAGTTTTTTGCCAACTTTTACATTTTTTCCAGCCTATTGTAGCTACATGTCACAAATATATCAATATGATTTATAGGTGTTCAGGGATCGCCCATAATGACGTCCCACAAATATAGTTTCAGGTACCCCCAATGCCAGCTTTAAAATTTGTTCCAAACTATTGTAACCATATGTCACAAATACATCTATGTAGTTTAAAGGTATTCAGGGATCGTCCATCATGACATCCCACAAATTTCATAGTTTAAGGCACCTGAAAATATGCGTTCTCATGACGGGGGTCCACACTTCGAAAACTAGCTCAGGCATTTGGAATTCATCTTCCTCGCCATTTTTCGAATTCTTATTAGTTACTGCAGATGGCGGACATGCGTTAGTAAATGGGCTACAGATAGTGACGGCTCGTCCATAATGACGCCTTTCACATTTTATAGTTTAAAGTACCAGTTTACTACTACAGTTACTACTCCATAACGTATTGTGGGATCCAGAATATACGCTGGCAATATATCTTTTCGCCAGCAGATGATGTCAACCCTTTTTGAAGCACCATCAGTCACTTCTTCATGCACAATCCAATCAACAATTTACATTTGTATATGGCTTATTCATGCTAGGGGAGCTTCCATAAATCTTATATCGTCGTTTAGCGCTACATGAATTATCTTGAACCTTTGTTGAAGCTCAGCATCTACTTCGGGCCCCCCGGTCGACAAATCCGGCGCGAAGCGCTGGATTTTTTTATCTTGAAACATTGATTTTATTCTTGGTCGATTTAACTGTTAATTGCGAAAAAACTTCAATAATGACCAAAAACTATACGGCACATCTAAATCGCATTTCTGGGAGATTAGAATTTATCTGAATTTGATGAGTTTAAAAATGCGACCTGTAGATTGCGACATACAGACAGACAGACACAAAACAGCAGACCAATAGATGCTTGCTCAGCATCTATAAAGGGCGCCTATAATAGCATACATAATTAAATGTTGCAAGGCATTCACAAATTATGTTAACACATTTTTTCCATTTTCTGACTTACCAATTTCTTCCTTCTAATGTTAAACACGATGCAAATGGAGAATTTTCATATCGACGTACCTAACTAAATAGTTACATTACTGTTGTGGGCTCCTTATTCTAAATCGTCCAAAAACTATAGTTGAGCATAGACGATGAGACGTGAATTATCATTTAGACCCCACTCACCCACGTGTCATCACATTAACATTAACTAAAAGGCATTGGGGTTGGGGATAAATAATTTCACGCGAATTATCCTTTAAAAACCACTCACCAACCTGTCAACTGATCTACAACGCGCATATGATATATTGTGAATGTCAAAATGTGAGAAAGCTGGGACAGTGGTCCTAATAATTAGTGGGCGGAGGCCACCAAGTGCAATTTAGATGCAATGGGCGGAGATGAGATTGACTTTAAATGACTTGACCTAAATATTACTACTTTATGGATCCCCTGTCATTATTTCAAAAATTAGCTAAACGGATGTACTTAATATGTAGTGTTACTACCACACATACAAGAATCGTTCATAAATGACGTCATTTACATAATTACATTTTATAGATCCCCAATCACATAAGTTCAAAAATTAGGTGAACCGATTTACTAAGCATGGGATGTTACAACTATACATACAGGAATCTTCTACAAATGACGTCATCTAAATATTACGATTTTAAGGATCCCTTCTGTTATTTATTCAAAAATTAGACAATCAGATATACTCAGCATGGAGTTATTTTGTTTGTTTGGCTTTATTAACGTGTCAAAAAGTCTCAGTATTGGTACATACATACATACACCGTTTTTCAGCAATCGACACAGCATCGGTAACATAATACAATTCCAACATTCAAATACAAATAAAAAGACAGTCCAGTCAATATTGAGATCATAATAATACATAATATGATTAAAGGAGGTCTAAACATTGAGATAAAACTTGACTTTGAATGACGTCCTTCACATTTTATAGTTTTAAATACCTCCATTTATTTTAACCACGTGTCATAAATATATCTACATAGTATATACATATTCAGGGATCGTCCATAATGACGTCCTCCATATTTTATAGTTTTAAGTACCCCCAACTATTATAACCACATGTCATAAATATGCCTATATAGTATATATATATTCAGGGATCGTCCATAATGACGTCCACCACATTTTATAGTTTAAGTACCACCATCTATTTTAGGCACGTTTGATAAATATACCTATTTAGTATATAGATATTTAGGGATCCTCTTTAATTTCGTATTTCAAATTTTAAATTATAATTTTTTAACCTATTTTAACTATCTGTCATAAATATTCCCATACCATTAAAGTTATTAGATATTCAAGGACCGTTTCAAATGACGTCCTTCACATTTTACAGTTTAAGTTACCCCCATTTATAACTTTAAAAGTTTCTTTAACCTATTGTAACTGCATGTCATGACCTATATATGTTAAAGATAATCAGAGATCTTCCATAATGACGTTTTTTAAATATCAAAGTTTTAAGTAATCGTAGTTCCAACGTTAGAATTTTTCCCAACCTATTTAAACTACATGTCACGGACTTATTTGTGTTATAAATATTCAGGAATCGTCTATTATGACGTCATTCAAATATCATAGTTATTAGGACCCTCATTTTTAACTTTTAAATTTTTTCAAACTTTTTTTTAACTGCTTGCTACGAACATCCATATATAGGTCATTGACAGTAGAGGAGCCTCTATAAATGACAGCATTTGTGAATAGTGCAATTTATAAAAGTTTAGCAGCTATATTAGGCTACAGGCTACGAACATTCGTATATGGCCTATTGATGGTAGAAAAGCTTTCACAAATTTTTTATCATGTTTGAGCGTAACATAAATTATCTTGTGCCTTCGTTGAAGCTAAGCATCTACTTCAGGCTCGTCCCCGGTCGACGAATCTGGCGCGAAGCGCCAGATTTTTATAGTGTTTACTTTTAAATTTTTTGACCTTGGTCAGTTCAACATTTAATTGCTAAGCAATGGTCAGTTCGATTGCAGTAAAAAAACAATACAGACCTGCCGTCTCGCATTTGTAATTGTTTTAAAAACGTTCTTAGACAATAGTGTGAACGGTCTATAATACAATCTTTTTGAAAAGTTGTATCAACACAATACAAAGGATAAGCTGTTTAAAATCCATATGGTGCAATTTCTAGTTCTAAATTTGTAAATAGTTCTCTTAAATTTGAATGTCGATCATAGTTTTCTATACAAGCTAAACCATTTTATTATTTAATTTAATGCCTACATTATTTACATTATTTAAAGATATAGATATAGATATAGAAGCATCTTGAACATTACAATGATCAAATACTGAAATATTTGATTTTTGACTATTTAAACGATTAGTTTAAAATCCAACAACAAAACCTAGAATCTTTTCAGGTCCTAAAATTGCTTTGATTGATTGATTGCTAAGATGATTAAGTCATTGCTGGTAAAACTGGAAATGTTTCTAATTGTTTTATCATAAATTTATACGGAATTTTTGGTGTAGTATTAAGATAATTAGATATTTCACTAGAAATTTCAGAATTTAGTTCAATATAAGGTATTTGCTATTACAGAGATGTTATATTGATTAATCCATCAACAACATAACCTGTACCTGCCGTTACTTGTGCACTAGATTTAAATATAGCATCATCATTGAGCAATCTAACACAATCAACAGAAACTATTGCTTCTGATACTATTTTACATTTAAATCTAAAGATATGTGAGAATGGAATTAAAAAACGACTTTTACTTTCATCCCCTACATTTGCATTGAATTTAAATAATATATCATGTCTATTTGCAAATCCTGGGTTTTCATTAGTTGTTGCAGAATATTTATTATCGTCTAAAGACCAGCATTGACCATGTCCTCTATTTAAACTTAAACCATCAATTTATTTTAATAATCCTTGAATTGAACTTACATGTCCTAACCTGTTAAACTGTTCACCAGTTGTATTGTCTTATGTTAATATTACTTTACTTAATAGAAACATGGGTATATTATTTACTAATTTAATTAACTTTGTACCTGTATATCTTGTACCTATTGATTTTGTTACTAAATCAACCTTTATAATGAAAAAACTATTCTTTAATACAAAAACGTTATCTACATTATCAATGCTAATTGTAGTTGCTACTGATTTATTTAAATGTGTTTTTTCTTTTTGTAAATAATCTTTAAATTTACAAAATTTTATTGCATCACTATTAGTTATTGGATGTTGAAGATCCAAGTAATTTGCAATCACTTTTTGTGCATTCATTTATTTAAAGAAAAACTTGTTATTAATTTTTATATATAGAATAGTTTTCATTTAATCGCTTTATTATGGTTTTCTAAGAAGGTTTAGTTTGTATATTTAAAGCATCTAAATGTAAAGCTTTATGCTCTGTTTTGTTATTATTTTTATTAACATGTTGTCCTATTGACGTTTTATTATATTTTATATATTCAGTTTTCGTATTTATTTAATAATATTTTAAAGATAAAGTAAAATTAATTGGATTGAGTTCTTTATTAGTCAACTATACATTTTTTTAATGATATATTCCTGATCTACATTATAATATACTAGTGGTGTGGCTTCTTCTATAATTTTATAACCTGGTGGTACTTTCAGTGTAAATGAGTAAATACACCTAGATGGTCTAGCATTAGTAAAACATCCTCTCACTAAATCACAATGTTCAAGTACTGAGTTAACAAGATTGATTTAACAGTTGTATCTGAAAAATATCTACTGGATGTAAGTAGTTTACGTGTGAATTCTAACGTTTTTTCAATTAAATTAGGTGTTTCAAAATCTAAAACGTTACTAGCTGGAATTTCAATTACACATTTGGCAAAAGAAGTATCTGGCTTGATTCGTATAACATTACCTAAAAAGGTATTTTATCTTCTTTTAATATGACATTATTATTAACATCCAAACGGATTTTATCTTGGATTTCATTACCGATAATTTCAATTTCATAACTTTCTGTTTCTGAAGTTATATCAATAAAATCATGACTTTCTTTTTTATATCTAAAATTATTATTTTTTACATCTATATTAGGTTTTAAATAGTAAGCAAATATCTTTTTTAAGGCTATTTAGGCTCCAATTTTATTGTAATTGGTACCTCATAATAAACTAATATTGTTTTCTTTTGTATGCAACAATATATCTGTTTGTTGTTCAATATTTAATATTTTGCTCCTAATACCTAATATTTTAATTTCTTGTAAAATATTGTCCAAGACTTTTATAATATATGCATTATTCATATACTTTGTAGTTTATTTAGAAGTATAGAATATATATTTGTAAAAGCTTTATCTGAAAAATGTGATTTAAATTTATATGGTATTTCAGTAGCTAATCCTTTATAATTTTTATCAATATTTGTATGTCCTGCTTTTATTTTAGCTAGCGTTGTTTCTAACTTTGATGCAAGAATATCAGGATCATCTATAATGAATTAAATATTACTATGTTCTACTCTGGCAGAACCCTGGAAACCATTCCTGAGGCCTTGTCCTATTGCTTTTTTAAAACTTGCTTCATCTAATGTATTATCGCTTTGCGACCTTTTTTTACTAATTACTCCTTGTTTTTTAAGATGAGCAGAAATAATACCCCATTTTTTACTTTTAAAACTTCTTAATTTACCTTCAGGTGCATAACAAGCTTAAGTTTTAACCATAGGGCACGTATAAATATCAGCATCATACATATAATATTTGGTTTTATCTGGATTCATTCTAGTTTTAAATTCCAATACGCCAATTGACAATTTATGTTTCTTTCCTAATATACGTATAAAATTATCAACTTATTTTTTTTCGAGTTAACTTGCTTCAATTAGTGTGATTTTCATACTACTATGCTTCGAATTATTATAATTTTACATAAGATCTTGTAAAACATCAACCTATCTACTAGTTTCTTGTTGTGTCATATATTCATACATCTTTTGTTTAATTGTTCTTGCAAATGTTTTTACAATCATTGCTTTTGTTTCATTTTTTTTATACTAGTTGATATTACATTTTTGAAACAGATTCTTAGTTTTCTTACCACTGTATTTAGTTCCCTTATCAGAATGTAGCGTTTCTGGAGTATGTCCCAGACTTTATACTAATTCAAAACTATAAACTACTTTATCTGCATTTTTAGTTTTTGAAGGTATAGGCCATCCATATTTAAAAGATGTATCAAATATAAGGTTTAGATATCTATATTCATCATTATCTTTAACCCATTTCTCAAGCATAAAAACTAAATCAACTCGCCAAATTGCACCTTTTCCTGGTGTGCAATATTTCCTACGTTTACATTTTGTTATTTTAAGTAAATGCCTTGCATCCTTGTATCCTGTGTAGCTAGATATTCTTTTACAATTTTAGATTTTATTTATGTTTTTCTAGCTAATTCATTTATTCTTACGAATTCAGTCAATGGGTTCTTATATACACAATCTAGTATTTGATATGATTTATCATCTTTATCTTTGTCTAGTCATAATTTATTATTATGATATGCCTTAAGTTTTAAACCTAGATATAATACTGGTGTTATTACACTTTTTGTTACAACACGTTTTACTTTTCTATTAAATGTAGGAGTTTTAATCTCATCTATATCTTTTAGTAATTTTCTATCTGCTTTAGGTCTATTATCTTTATCTTTGTAAATATTATAAGATAAATTGTAATGCATTGCTGCTTTATTAATTTGATGTACTGGTTTATCCTTTTTGCTATTCGTTCTTGAAATTTAGTTCCTGGTTCTAAATAATTACTACCTAAATAATGTACTACTCTTATATATTTTCCAACTTTATCAACTTTATCACTGCTAATTTTAGTAGTTTTGATAAAAGTACACTTTTGAGTATTACACACCTTATATTTTGCTTTTATCATAGTGTTATTATTTTTTATGATTACTTGTTTAATTTTATCATTAGGTGTTGTTACCTTACATTTCATACAAATTATACGGCCTACGTTTTCCTTGTGCTATGTGTTATTATTCACTTATTAGCATTTATTTCACTTGAACATCTATCATGATCACTTGTTAGTCTGTGCCTTGCAAGTTTATAAATTCTAACTGTACGACCACATTTATAAGTTTTTGGTACACTTGCTTTTTCCTGGACACACATTTTACATTTACTTTGTGTACTATTTTTAGATGTAGCATGTTTTCTAAATTCAGGTATTGGTTTTTATATTTTACACGTCTTGCATGTCTTAGTAAAACAGTCCATTTTAAAAGAAAAAAATTATAAAGTAAAAATATTACTCAATAATAATCATACGTTTTTTATAAATATTTGATCTTCTATGTCTTGCAAGCCTATAAATTCCTACTGTTCGACAGCATAAACACGTTTTTGGCCTACTTTCTTCTGCTTTAGAACACATTTTATATTCTGGTCTTAGACTGTTTTTAGTTGTACAGTTTTTTATAAATTTTGTTAGTTATTTTCCTTTGTTGCACCTTTTGCATTTTATATATATACTGTCCATTGCATAGGAAACAAATTTATAAGTTAAAATAAATTATTTTTCAAAGGTTCGAGTATGAAAGTCCTAGTAAGGCTACTTGAATAAAATAGTTGGTCATTGACAAATATAAGGCATAATCATTGATTTCTTGAGGTTTAATGTTGTTAGGTTAAGTAATGCTACTTGAGTTAAGTCGCTTGGTAATTTTGTGATTTTAAAAAATGCTGAAAAATCAACAAATATGAGCTAAAATCATTAATTTTTTACGTTTTTTTGTTGTTTTTGGAAAAATGTTTTGACGACTTGGCAATCCGGGCTAAGTGACCCACCTACCTTTTATACTGAGTACTGATTTAAGAATGCCACGCTGTCGTTCTAATAATAACTGAGATTGTGGTCGGTAGGCGCTAGAGAGATGATGTTTTGATCAAAGCATACGATTTAAATTTCTGAAACGTGTGGAGGTAAAATTTGATCTGCGGTAAGTTTGTATAATCTTAGGATTGCTATGTCGACAGATAATGTCTTCTATAACAAATTTTGCGACTTGTAGTGCTGTGTCATCAAAGACAGCACGCAGTTCAATCCATTTGGATTGGTAATTTTGTGCTGACAAAATATAGACTTTGCCAGAGGAAGTGCGTGGGACTAGACCAACCATGTTGAGTTGCCAATGTAGACGTTGTTGATGAGGAATTAGAATGAAGGTGAACGTGCCGTATGGTTTTTGTTTGGGTAAATTTTTTCCTTGACATTTTTCACAAGTTTAGATATGTTTGTAAACGTCAGGTTTTATATTGGGTCAGTAGTATCGTGCTTTGAGTCTCTTGTATGTCTTTTCCATGCCATAATGTCCTAAGAGTAGGTCGTCATGTAAGAATGTGAATAATGTGGGTATGTCTTTGGTAGGTACGCAGTAGAGGAAATTGGAGCTATCGTCCAAATTATTTTAAAATAATTGATTGTTGATAATGAAGTATTTTTTGTTTTCTCGTGGTGAAGTAGTGTTAATATGTAATTTTTCTGTGATTGCGATTATCTAAGGAGTGTTGTCTTGTGTAGAATTGTGAGTATTTCGAAGCGCGTTTTTGGGTTTTTCCAAGTCTGGATAATAATGATAAAAAATAAAAATAATTTATTCATTGAGTCGATTTGGCCGCAGCCTATACAACATTGGTTATTTACAATTCGTTATACAAGGGCATTTATCCTTAGTTATATAAGGTATGTGATATAAAGTCTTTCAGTCTGTACGTTAGTTTTTCTTAGGGGGATTTACCTGTAAAAAGATAATTGTGAAATTACAGTAATATGTTACGATTAGGCATTTGATCGGGTCATTCAGCACATTAAAATATGTTAATCAAAGCCTTAATCACACGAATCACACAATAAATTACAATAAATAGAAAAGGTGGTGATGTAATAAAAATAGTAATCATTTTTCGTAATAAAGATATAATGCAACAAGGTTCATTCTTCTTCAATACATTTGTAGTAGAAATTCCTTGTTTTTAGAGCTTCGTCCCAAAAGTTGAAGAGTTGTTCAAATCCTTTTGCGTCTGGAAAGCAGCAAAAGGTTTTTAGTATGAGGGTTTTTCTGGTCGGTCTTGCTTCGAAAAGTTTTTTAAGGAATTTTGTTTTAGGGGATTTATAATGCGGGCAGTTAATCATAATATGAAAAGTGTCTGTAAAAATACCTTTTTAATACCGTTAAGGTTGGTATTCTGTCCTCTAAGAACGATTCTCGGAAGACCAGGTCTTAGGTTAAGCACAAATTTGACTGTGTTCCAGGCTAGGTTTATCTCAAAGTATTCTGATCTTAAAGCGTGAGTCTTTAAGTGAGCGTAATGTCTTAATAAATTGCAACTCTGCATTCTTTAAACATCTTTGTTAATGCAGTCAAGTCGCTATTTTTCTAGAATCTCTGCTCTATGTTTTAAATGATGTCACCATTCATGTTTCGTAGAATTTCGTCTAGGGATGTGTCGGCAAAAATCTTTTCGATTTGCAGCTTCTAGTTGTAACGAGAGTCTGTGGTTTTGATTTTAATTACTTCTTCATAGCAGCTCCTAGTGATACTGCTGTCCTTTGAATTGGTAGTCCTTTCAAGGAATCTGAGTAGTGCTTTGAATAGCTTCAGCTTTATGTTTGGCATTTCTGTCTCAAGTCGAAAGTAGTATCCTGGTGTTGAGTTTGATGAACCACTGAGGCGTCGTAGAAACATAGTTTGGAAGGTTTCAAATTCTTTGATATAACGAATACCCCACACAGGCGCGGCCTACGTCAATACTGAGCTGACAAGGGAGTTGAAGAGTTGGATGTGTTTTTTAATGTCACTTAGTTTTGCTCGGTAATAAAGTTCAAAAAGCTTAGTTTGCGCTGCTTTAGCCTTACTAAAGAAATGATTTAGGCTTCATTAAAAACTCCGCTTTGTGAGAAGGGTACACCTAGATAGACGTAATGATTGACGATTTCTAACGGTTTGCTTTCCCAGTTAAACTTAATGGAGTTTCTGATTTTGTTTCCTTTTCGAAATATCATTACCTTGGTCTTTGAAAGGTTGACTCTTAGGTCATTTGCTTTAAAGAAACCACAGAGTGTGTCGATTTGTCTTTGCAGGTCTAGTTCGTTGGAAGCAAGGAGTATAATATCATATCCGTCTAAAAGAATACGTATTTCGAGGGTGAACATCTTTATACCGTTTATATTATTTTCTCTGAGTATGTCAGCAATTTTGTCAATATAGATTATAAATAATGTCGGCGATAGCGTTTCACCCTGCAAAACTCCTCCTATCACTTTAATCAAGTCCGTATATCCTTCTTTACATTTTACTTTAGTTTTGGCTAGATCATAAAGTTCTCTAATCTTTGCAATGTATTGGTCACTCAAATAAACTTCTTTTAGCCTAGTCCAAAGTTTATTCCTTTTAATGGAATCAAATGCAAGGCTGAGATCCACAAACAGTGCAAACAGTTTCCCTTTCTTTTTAAGGGCAGGTCTAGTAAGCTGTTTTAGGATGCAGGTGTATAGTGCAAATACATGGTCCGTACACCCACGGCCTTTCATATAGGCAGCTTGATTCTCTGAAATAGTATCATTCGCAAAGCAGAAAGAGTTTAGTCTATTTGACATGAATGTCTCGATAATAGGTTAGGTGTATAATTAGAGGAGTCGTTGGAAGGAATAAGGAGCATTCTTGGCACTGAAGCACATACGCTTATATAAATATAAACCATGAGTGGATATAAAGGCTGTTTTTTCATTATCTTCATCTTTTATTTTGATTTGATGAAAGCCGTAGGCAGCGTCGAGGGTTGTGGAATATTTTGTGTTCTTATATTTTGAGAGTATAGAATTAATATTAGGAATGGGCCATACGAAAGACTTAGTGACGGAGTTGACTCCACGCATATGTATGCATACTTTGTATTCTTGCTCGTGGCTGGCATCGAGTTTTTTCTTCACGATTACTACTGGTGGGCTCCAGGGCGAATTAAATATTTCAATCACGTCTTCTTTGTGTAACTTGTCGATGTGTTTTTTCAAGATCTGGTTTTGGAAGTCTGATGTTCGATAAGGTCGTTGCTTTATAGGTTTTGTATTGCCTGTGTTGATTTCAAATTCTTTAAGGTCAGTTAGTCTCATACTTCTATTAAAGGAAAATATGTCTGTATACTCTTCTATGAGTTGGATTATTTTTCTTTCCTCTTCTTCTTGTAATGTAGTGGATATATCTATATGCTTAAATTCTTCAATTTTTTTTCTTTGTTAGTTTAATATTATGTATGACGTCAGGTTAAATGTGTGAGGGACCAGGTAGGATAGCTTGCATTGTGCCAAGTTTCATATTTTTAGGTAGTTGGATTGAGGTAGGTAAGGGATTAGTAGCAATGATGTATTTGGAGTGATTGGAAAAGAAAACTCAAGGAAACAGGAGGCAGTGATTTTTGTATACGCGAGGGGAAGGAATCATCATAATATCCCGATGGAATTCCTTGTCTATAGTGATAAAAAGGGTAATCTTGGATCTGGCCGGTATAATAATGTCGTTAGCTAGGCGAACATTAGATATGGAATATTTTTGTGAGGAATGTGAAGAGGTAGAATTGGTTAAGGATACCTGTGGGTGTACAGGCCAAAGTTTTCGTTTGGTGTTTATAACTCGTCTTCGTGCTTCGTTCACTACAGTATTACATGTTGTTGTTAGAAGCTGAATTCCAATTCAATCTTTTTTAATCTGTTTGCTATGGGAGTTGAAAAGGGAACGAAACCAAAGTGCGATGAGTTTAGCTCTTCATTCTTATGACTTATGTGTACTTGAAAATGTTCAAGAAAGTCATTGCCCAGTAATATTCTTGTATTATTGGAATGGGTTATGAGAAAAGGGCATTTAATGTTGAGGGAGCCTATGGTTATAGAAACGAGGAGAAATCTGTCGTCTTGTATTTTTGTACCGCTGTATGCAATGAGAGAGACTACTTGATTTAGGATGATTCTAAGTGGGGTATCTTTAAGTAGAAGATTTTTGCTGATGGCGAAGACTTTCGCTCCAGAGTCGATCTGTGGAGATGTTTGTACATTAAATATTTGAACTTTTACACTTATGTCTGAATTAAAATTGTTAAGTTGGACGGAGATAAGGGTTGGACTTATTGGCTGTGGAGTATATACATTGGAGCCAGGGTGTTTTCGTTTTCCGTTGTTCCTTGATTCATTCTTACTGGTTGAGCATATCTAACTTGATTATTAGGTTGATAGGGATAGCTTGATGTACCTTTAAATTTTTCTTCGCCAGGACATCTTAATTTAAACTTGAGATGACCACGTCTTTGAAAATTGAAGCAAAAGGGTGAATTGGGAGAATTTTGATTGTTGTTAGAAGTAATTCTGAAACTAGATCTTCCACGTCCTTTTGCATTTTAGTTGCTGTTGTTTCTTTGTCTTTGATAATTTGGTTGATTTTTCATTTGTTAAATTTCAGTGTAGAGTGCAGTCGTCTAATGCACTAGTAATTGCATTTTTGAATTTTAAATACTGTTAATTTCTTGTTTGATATAGGGAGTTGGTGCTTATATTCCATAGTTGTAAGTAGTTGAGCCTGCTTCATAATTTTGAATTGAGGTGGTGAGTTTGTTCTAAATAGTGGGTGATGTCTGAGCTTTTATGAAATTTTGGATTGGGATTTGAAGTTTGTCGACAGTAATTTGCACTTTTATTTTCTCATCTAAGGCTTTCAAATAGGCTTCTATATAGTATCGAATTTTTATAATCGCACTGAAAGCTGATTTTTGTGGTTTCTGTGTGAGTGATAAAACGTCTTGTCTAGATAGTCCTCTGTGAGTAAAGAATTCTTCCTGGAAGAGTGTTTTAAGTTAATCGAATGAAATTGTGGCGTCGTCAGTTTTGACACGATTTGAGCTTGACCAGAATCGTCCTGTGTATGTGTCAAGTCCTAATAAGAAATGTTGTTTTTATTTTGTGGCAGTATCTAAATTGGCTGTAAATGTCAATGTGGAGAATAAGTCGATGTAGTTCTGAGGATCAGTTGCAAGGGATAATCAGGAAAGGAGACCTTAATTGACTAAATTGTCTGGATTGTCTAAATTGTCGAGATTTTTAGTTTCAATGGGTGGATAAATAAAATTTTGTGAATTTTTAAAATTTTCATGGAGGTTAGGAATAATTATAGGTAGTGAATTTGCAGGTTGTGGGTGAAAAAGTTGTAGAGGTTTAGTTACTATGTCAGGAAGTGTTAGTAACACTGAAACTAATAGAACTATGTATGTGTGGACTGGTGAAAAAGATGAGGTCGAGGATTTAGATAAAAGTGGATGTTTTTATGTGACTGTTCTTACTGAAAAATTGAGAAGTGAATTTTTGATAGTTGTTTGGACGCTTAAAAGATTTCTTTGTCGTTTTTTTTGTATTGTGGAATTCTTCTCAATGGTGTAAATTATTTTTTCTGTGATGTGGAAGCTTTTTCAGTTTTCAGTTGTTCTGCTCCTAGTAATAATAATGGTAGGGCTGAAGGTTGAACTGTAGGTCGTTGTGGTGCAGTTACTTCTAAATATCGGGTTAAAGATTGTTTTTGGTGGTCGTCAAATGCTAATCGTTTGGGAAGCTTGTAATTGTTATAAAGGAGTAGTAAGTAGAATTCTATAAATAAACTTTGGACTAAAGAAATATTCTTTTTTGGTAATTTCTCTGCTTTAATTTGTAGGAGATTTAATAGGTCGTCTGTTTGTTCGTTGTATAGGGCTTGTACTTCTTGCCAGGTACGTTGTTATCCAGCAAATTCTGTGACTCTAGCTTTGGCTACTCGTGGACCTATGTACCATTTTATTTGTTTTTAGAAATATTTTCTATCGTTTTCTTTTACTATTTTTAATTGTTTTTGCAGTAGTAGCAACTTGGTTTCTTCGATTTCTGTAGTTGTGAGGCGGAGTTAAACGTGGGAATTATAGTGTATGAAATTATACAAAGGAATAATAAAAGGATAAATTTGATCATCAAATTTTTAAAAAGGTGTTAAAAATAAAAAATTTGCAGAGGCGCAAACGCGTGTGACTATTGGAATTAACTTTTAAAAAAAGTGTGGTGAACGATACAGTTTACTACTTAACAAAGTATAAGGAATTTGATAAAAGGAATTTTGTAGGGTTTATGAAATTTTGAAATAATCCCGGATGAGCCCTCAATTTTGTCATGTCACTTATACAGTGACAAAAGGATAAAGAGTGTGTATGAAACTTGGTCAGCAGTCCATAAGTGTAATGCGGTATTTCTTTATATGTGCGCTGTGCAGACTTGGAGTTTTTATTCAATTTTGAGAATATGTACATGATATAAAAATAGAATTGTTATAAACTTTTGCATATAGATTAAAAAGGCTGACTTTGTGTTTGCAGAACTAAAAGTCAGTAAAGAAAGTGAATAAATATTAAGACTAGTTTTTTATGCTGATTACGCTCATGGGCGAAACGTAGTTGAGTTTCGAGGTCTGATACAAAACATAATGGAATGCAACTTGTGTGTATGAATATTAACACACAAGTTGTTAGTTATTAGTTATACTTGATATATAGATCCTGTTACAAATAATAGCGAGAATGAGTATAGCATAATTGCATATGTGTACATAGTTGGTAGGTACAAAATATAAAGGAATATCACACGACAATAATTGTGTGCATTTCTGGCATCTTTCTTCACCTGAAAACAAAGGCAAATGGCATAGAGCAATTACTATTTAAGGCGCTGCTTAAATTTGTACAAAAGATACTTATTGCTGACGAAGACAACATAATCAAAAATTGCCACCAAGAAACGCTGAAGATTAAATTCTTAGACGCCTGGTAAAACTGGATACTTTAATTTGAAAGGTTTTTAGGAACCTATTACTTAAAGAAGCCTTTGAAAATCTGAACAGTGAATATATTACAAAACACAGAAACAAAATTAGGAAGAAATATCAACGCACGTATTAGGACTCATTCTTTAATATCAGAATACTTTAATATGAATAAAAAATAGAACACGACTAAGTTTGTTTTAAACCTGAGAACTAGCCTTCCTAGGATAGTTCTTAGAGGAAAAGCAACCAACCTTAAAGGCATGAACAAGATATGGAAACGGAAAGGCACTAACTGTGATCTGTGTGGCAAAGACGTGGAAGACGTTTTTTATACAATACTTGACTGTCCGCATTATAAACCACCTAATTTAACTTAATTCCTAAGGAAGCTATCTAACAGCAGACCAAAAAGGAAAAATCTATCCTGAAAATCTTTAGCAGCTACCATGACGCACAGAGCTTTGGACAACTATTTAATTTCTGGGACGAGGCTCTTTAAAATTTTCGGAACTTCTACCTAGACTGCATTGAAGAGACATAACTCCTGTTCTCCCCTAACATTACTTAACTATCAAACTTGTATAGTACCTATCACATTTATTAACTTTATTTGTATTACTATAGGATTAAAATGTATGTCTTGTGAACTCAATGGTATTGAGCACCATAATGACACATATTTGTTTTAAAACGCAGCTCTAACACCCTGTGGTTACAGCACAACCAAGCAAGCAACTCAAGAAACTTTAACGGACAACATACTTTTAATTACCAAAGATATTTTGATCTTTTTGACCAAATTGTGAATTACCACTCTGTAAAAACTTAAAAAAACATTGTATGGGCTGACGCCAAATCGACTTAATGAATAAATTATTATTATTACTAATAATAGTGTGCACAAGAAAAAAAAACAAAACACAAAGTTTGCTTTAAAGTCAATAACAAAGCCGTTATTTTAAATAACGCCTATTATTTAGCACAAACCTTCTATATTCCAAACAAAGGACAATGTATCATCAACATTTATTTCAACACGCTTTCACAGATTTCAAATGGTTCTGTTGTTATTCGTAAAAAGCGCTAAACCAATAAATTACACGTGTCTCCTGATCTCCTGTCTTATCTGCAAATATAAATCAGTGGAAATCCTTAAGCATTAACTCATTTTGCCTTGCGGCGCAAAAGAACTGTTCGTGTTAAATAAAATAAAATTTATACTTTGTTGCTGTACTTAACACTTTTTCGAAACAAAATTTCACAAAGTGTGATTTGTTTCAGACAAAACCTTTAAAACAACCCACCAGCATCTAACGCAACAATGAAAAGGTGATAAAAGAACACCTGGAAATAGCCATGGCTCTAGTTCACCTACTCTGTTGCCTCTCTGTCCTACTACTCGCATTTCTTCTAATGATGTCAACAACTTGGGCCTACCTTTCCGTATTTAGAACCCCTGTGACCCGAAACAGAAAAACAGCTGTTCGTTTCCGAAAAACATTTGTGGAAGCATAGGCTGTGATGGGCAGAGGAGGCGGTGTGACTGTCAAGGCGACGACAACAATTAGTTACAATAACGACTGCCGTTGTTTGCCTTGAAGTTGAGAAGGGAATAGAATCTACAACACTCGCTCCTACAGGTTCTTTTCAGATCTTTCAGACAGCATCGGCCATCTGACAGAAAAGGAGGGAGACCGATGGAAGGAGCAGAAAATGTAAAAGAATTAGGATATGCGATCCTTTAATCCGATGCCTATTGATTAAGAGATGGATCAGAAAAAGACGCTGCCCTGCGGCAAAGATGCATCTCAAGGAAAAAGAAGCGAGGAAGAAGGAGAGCTCAACATGCTTAGACAGTTGCACGAACGAATTAAAGAGCGAAGAAAGTTCCACGGCCGACTGCTCGAGAAGAGAGAGATTCAGATTTATAATTATTATTTCCTTTTCCAAAAATTATTTTTAATTTTTGAAATGCAAAATACTCATCAGAAGGGAAAGGAAAACATGGTAACTCCAAAAGGCATAAGACTTTTACAAGATGATTGCTCCAAGAACGTCTGTTGGTGTAATCGAAAAGTTAAAGGAGATAGAAAAAGTAATTGTAGTGAAAATCTCTATATAATCATTTTTCTGTGCCTCGTGGTTTCCATATTCGCGGCTTTCCTCTGTGAGTTCATGTTTAGTTTATTATAATAATTATCCGAGGTCAATAGACCATAAATTAGGAATTTAACAGTATAAAATTAGTATTTGTGAATTACCTGTACTTTATTTGGACCTGAATTCGGAAACTATAAGCACTGCCATAGCAGTGCGCGTAAGAAATCATTATAAATTACCATTGTAAAATCACATGTGTGGACAAAAGCCTGAAAATAAAAACAAAAATAATTATTATAAATTTTTAAATCATTCATTCTTTGGCTCCCGGTCCTCTCCCGTATGAAGAAAATCGTATCATTTTATTTTGAATTATATTTTTATTTTTATTTGAATTATTATGAAATTAACCCAAAAATTCACCTATCGTTTTTGAGCGTTCGTGTTCTCATTCAATCGGCAAAATTTTTCTCAATTCTCATCCTCTGGCATTCTAAAACATAGAAAACAGATTATTCATTAATTTAATATACCATAACATTTAATTGGCATGAATTGTAGTCGTCGAGTGCAGTTCTTCAGGACTCTTCGCACGTAATTGCAAGGATTTGGCCCCTCTCATAAAACTATGGAAAAAGTGTAAAAATAATAGGCAAAATTAAAGGGAGAGCGAGGAAGCAATCCCGCAACTCTGGCTAATATTTTAGGGTTTGCCTTCCTCTCCAATCTTGATATTTTGTCTTGACTTCGGAATGCATTTCTCTGCACCAAGTTTGTCCACTATCAAGCTGCTCTCCCTGACTATTTACATTGGCAAATTAAATAAAATATAAATAAAATAAATATGCTAAACTAAAATTATAATGAAAATATAAAATAATGAATTAACTTAATTAGTCATCAAAAATTTAAGACATGTGGCTGTCCTGGGGCAAAGGGATTTGACCCTGCTGCTGTCTAGGGGCTGAGGCTACAAGTTAATCAGACACGCGCACCGGCGTTCACCCTCCGTCTCCGGGATAGGCGTGATTGCTGAAGCTGGCACCTTCGGCATCACACCACATGTCCTCCTGAAATAAATACATAAACGAATATAAATCTAAAACTAAAAATAAATACTAACCTAATCAGCTATGCAAAATTAAGGACTGAGCAAATTGCTGGAACAGGAATGCCGGTAATGAAGGGTGCTTGCCCTTTGGAGTGCTCAGCAACCCAAGCACCCGTTCTCTGCCTTTGAATTTTCTATCCGGCAAGGCTGGAGTCGTGGGCGGCCAGGCCTACGACCTTTACGCCGCTCCGTCCTTCTGTAAAAATAAAGAAGATTAAACATAATCAAATAAAAATATAAAATTGATTCAAATAATATTTAAAATTTAGGGCAAAGGTGTTGCGTTGTGCGTGAGGACTGGGAGATGGAGGTCCTTGCCATTTAAAACGCTCACCAAGTCAAGGACCAGTTTCTGTTCTCTGTCCGTCACGCTCAACAGCATTAGATTCAAGGACGGCCAGATTCTTGACCATTGCACCGCCTTGCCTTCCTAAAATAAATATAACACTCAAATCTAAATAAATCTAACTTCATATTCAAATTGGCAACATTAGTAATTAGCAAAATTTGCGTGGCTGACTGTATTCCCGAGGAGCCTTGGTGGGCTCGTCGGCGGTCCCAATGCTCCGTTAGCTCCGCACCGGATACCCGCCACTCCTTAGCTTTGCGGAAGCTCGTGGTGGCGAAGCCGGAAAAATCGATACTTTTCCCATCATCCCGGCATCTGCCACCGAGCTACTTGCCACTGGAAATCCTACGAGTAAAATTTAACCTCAAATAGCGAGGAAACATAAACTGAGCATAAATAAATGGCTTAAAATACAATAAATCAAACTCACTATTATAGCCATATCTGAGATTCTTGGCATTCTGCATCAGCCGAGCTTCTCCCCCTTTCATAGGTCTCCGGCCTCCTTCGGAGTGGTGGACACCCCCTTCATAAACTATATCTACCATCTGACATTAACTAATTTATAATTAAAATTCTAAAAATTATGGGTGTATTAAGGAAAACATAAAATTAATTAATTAATCCGAAATCTTTGATGCCAAGGTGAGGAGGTAAGGTGAACTCAGGGATGGCCTCCTACCCGCTCTTCGAAGTGGGGAAGTACCATTCTTGTTTTAAAGTTAATGCGTTTAGAATGTTAGTGATAACGACATTTGAGATACTCAATGTGTAGATTACGCAGACTGCAAGTCGCCCACTAAAAACACGGGTTTCTCCACATGTGTCTGCAGAAAAGCAAAAGAATTTGTAACCAAAAACGTCCTTGCACCTCCTGCACCCACCAAGAAAGGGTAGACACATATTTGAAATGTTCTGGGTATTTCAAAAGCTAATGCTTATTTGTATTAAATAAATTTTAACGTGGTAAAATTACACCATAACTAAAAATAAAGCTAAACATTCCAACCAGTATATTAGCATTAATAATCTGAGAAACTGCAAGCACTTACTATTGATGTCTTAAATTTACAATTCATATTACCCGCTTCAATGAAATACTGTACTAGTTCTTATTGTCATTCTGTTATATGATTTAGTGACCGTGGGCCTAAAGTAGATGCTGAGCTTCAGCAAACATTAGCCGCAACAAAGAAGCAAGATATTCTCCGTAACACTAAACCATGATCTATGATGTACAAGTATATCATTGAAGCGCAATCGCTACTCCTAAAGCTTCAATATGCAACATATTTTTAATGATCTTCCTATTTTGAAAAAATCAGCTTACTACGATTGGAGCTAGACAGGCAGACAGACAAAGCCACTTGAATATGCAGTTAGTTAAGCCTTAGACATGGATGGCACTCGACAGGCGACAATTTGTTTGTTATCATTTATGAACCGTCCTGCACACATTTGTCAGAAACGAAGAGGCTGATGAGAGACAAAAGTCCAAATATAGTAAATGCTACTTTCATTTTTGGTCACAGACCAATTTTTTTTGGCGTTACGAACGCAATAAAAGTATTATTATTGTTTAATAAATACAGGGCTGTATAAGACCCTTCAAACTAAACTACAATATATAGTTTCATATATGATTGCATCTTAGTAGACAGGTTGATATTCGCATATAAATATATATTTTAATATAATTATGTATAATTAATATAGTATCATATTTTAGTCATAGTCATTGTTAGGAACACGCATCAGCCCTCCCCACCCACGGATTCATATTTGCAAAGCGTAGTGCTCGCCAATTGTGTCTCATAATTCCCTCCCTATAGTCGAGCATATAACTTATCTCGCCGGGCCGGTCCTGAGATACTGGAAAATATCCCAAATACAGTACTCCGTGGCCCGACTCCTGATTCGGATTTAGAAGACCGCATTAAAATCCATATCACTGAAGAGCAATCTATTTCCTTGAAAAACGAAGGCACTATGTATTTAAATAGGCATCAGTACAAATTTACTTTAATGGTTGCTTTTCCGTAGGGTTGTCAATAAATAAGGGAAAATTTAGCGAACATCCATTATAGATTGTTGTGATACATCAAAGTGGATCAATAATAAATAGGTGAAAATATAGTCGACAATATTGAGTTATTTTGATGACATGGAAAGGAGCGGTACTAATTCAGTGATAATTATGTCCACAACATTTCTAGAACATCGCGCAGTTTAAGTGATGACATGATAGTCGGATGGTACTAAATTATTGATAAGCTTGTTTACACCATTAACCGACAATTTCTGAATTAGTGTAATGACTTAAGCATAGGCAGTACTAAATCAGTCAAAATTGTGATGACTTTATTTAAGTGCCATATATATGCCACCTGCATTTCTGTAATGGTTACACTGCTAATACGTGGATCCGCAAAGTAGTGCTATTTGAATAACGCAATTTATAGACGATCCCTATTTCCTATAAAAGATTTTCCTTCAATGCTGTGTGTTTATATGTAAAAGATAGCAACATAGCTATGTCTGAAATTTAATATCATATGCATACCACGAATTTAAGTGACGTTAATCACGTACCATCTCAATAAAGATTCTACGACATTTGAGGATAGCAATAAGTATAACATGATACGCAGTACGCCATTTCCCAAAATCATTCTTGTTCCAAAGACAACTGAAAAGTAACAATACATTCAAAGAAATTTAAATGTTGAGAACAAAAATTTGAGAAAGTAGAAAACCGGGCGCTCTAAAAGATTCCCTACTTCCTGGAAATATTTATCATTTACTGTGGGGATGGATGCCGAAGTGCTGAAATCCCTACTTTCAGAATAAATAATAAATAACCTTTTTAATGTGAGAGGACGATAAATATGGGGTATGAAAACACTTAAGACCCTGACCTGATTATGACCTTAATTGGTAATGGTCGGTATAGCTAATGAGCTCTTAACTAAATGCTTAAATGTAAAATCGAACAATTGAATGAATATGCCGCATAAATCAAAGTAAAATGATGAAGTACAAATAATATTAATTTAACATAAGTAAATACACATATGCAATAATTTGTATGAATGTAGGCACCAGAATATATTTTGTTAATATACGAATTACGAGATAATTTTATTCAATAGAAAACGAAAGATAAATGGAAAGTATCTTTTCCCTTAAACAAAATTATAAATCCTAACTGAATGATACTTTTAATTTAATGTTTGAAATGAAATAAAACGAAAAGCTAATTATTGTTATTTATGATTTCGTCCGAATGTTTCACAATTATTACTTTATAAAAGATACGATACCGGATGGGCGTACTCGGTCAGAATTTGGTCTGTCTGGATTCGGGGTTGAGAGCCGGATAAATTCACTTAACAAACGAAGAATATTTTTGGTAATGACCTACGACCAAAATTCTTTCTACTTACTATAATGACTGTAGGAAAACTGATAAATGAAAATAACTACTTTCGGCAAATAGTCAGTCACGAAACGAAAGTAAAATACGAAATATAAAACGAATATCTTTTCGAAAGATTTAACAAAACAGAAATAGAATATTTCAACGAACGATATAATTTCGACTGCTACCAATGCCAATTAAACTCCGACTGACTGGGACAGAAAATCTCAGTCTTGAGGAAAGCTCAGAAGGACGCTTCCTCTGCTGTTCCCTACATTCAATCTCAGTGGGGTTTCGGGAGTCTTTTCCCTCAATCAAATTCTGACGAGTGAGTCACGTGCCACTGGGATCCTTCACGATCTGCTTCGTTGAAGTTTTCTAGCGGCCGTCAATAATTCTTCTTTCAAATCCTCACCCAATGGTCGACGTCCGCGCTCGACGTCTGAACGGGTAAGAAAAACAGGAAACGATTAACTGAAAATAAACTGATGCAAAAAGAGAAAAACACACGCACTCAATTAATTTTTCCTACGATCACTTTTATTACGAAAATAATTCTCGATCCACTAACACAGTTAAGGGATCAAACACAACAAAATTTTTAATAGAAATTCACACGAAAAAGGAGGCCGCGACATAATTCGCCTCATGCAAAATTTAACGGTTAATTTGTCAAAGTTATTTATAACAATATCAAGTCTATCTTTCTCGGAGATCGATGCATGGTAGGATTATTTATAAGTCTTACGATTCAAACAATCACTCGCTGATGAGTGTATAACGAAAAATTTTAACTATTCTACGGTTATATATTTTAAATGCCCAAAACGTAAACAGGGCGAAAAGTAATAATACGTTTCTAAAGTTACTACAAAAAATGCACAGGTACTCGCTAAGTACACTGCAATTATGCTAAGTCATAGGTACCTCAGACGGCACATAAAATACACTACAAATCACTAGTACCTACTGGCACACCACAAGTCACGAACGTCAAAAACTTTTACAAATTCGTTTCGGCTCAGCTAATCAACATAAGGTTGTGGCAACAAAATACGATATTAGTTTCCCTCAGGGGTACAATTGTCGTACACCCCCACACGTTTACAAATGAGCCTACCATTTACAGGTGAAATAGCCCATCCAAATTTAATCACTTTTAATTTGGCCGGAGCCACGACCGGAGGTGGACAAAGTTCGACTTCTGTCGCTACACTACCACATTCTACCATATAAATTTTCGGATCCTTCGGATTTTCGGGCAAATCCTCCAGACTTTTTCGTTTAATACGGGGATAAACAACGGGTAAAGGCAACGGCCTTCGGATCTTATAGTTGTGATACGGTCTGAACTCTAATTTTATCGCCCGCATTTCTAATTTGAGTCGACGAACACGGTCTTCGAGAAGATCATTCCGATCCAACGCAAACCATCCAACATCTTCATTATTTTCGTTTTTGTGTTTTCCATATCTCTTCGGAAAACCAGAATATTGTTTACGGACATATCTTTCTTCATCGTGGAACATTGTCTCTGGTACAATTTCCTTTTTATCCTTTTCTTCTTCGTCTTCGTTGAAAGAGGAAGATTCTCTGTAAACTATAAAACAAAATCTCACACAAATTAACCTCCTACGTGCATTAATTGTGCTTCTACGTTCACGAAAAATATTTATTTACATTATTTTACAGTTCTACGTACTCTGGAAATTTTCGCCGGAGAAATCACTTTCCACGGAGTCCATCTCGAACGCGCCTTCGACTATCGCAGCAATAGTAGGGATATTTTCCATCTGGGTGCAATGGAAGGTGAAGGAAAAATAAAAAAAAATAAAAATAAAAAGTAAAAACCCTTCAATTATATCCATTGGACACAGAACGGTTAAATATTTTGATCTACTTTCGTGTCGCTATTATCTACAGTCAGAAACCTAACGAAACTAAAATTATGAAATGCAAAATTATATTATTTTAGGAAAACGAAAATTTGTGCAGTTTTATGCAACTCATAAATGTGTTTGTTTACAACTATTCTGCTATTTACACTTCGACAGAAACTACTTTCATCTACGTGCTTCTTCATGGGGATATTTAAAGTCGATTATTGGGACAATTACGGTACAGATGTGGTCCCTGACAAGACCAACACAGTTTCACATTCGGCGAAAACGGCTGGAGCCGTTGAGTTCGCTTTACCGGACATTCATCGAAGACATGCCTCAAATTTTCACGGAGTCCTCGATTAATACATACTGGACACTCACGAATTTTGGGTACGTTAACTTTCGGTGCAACTTTTTCAATTTGTACTTCTTCTGCCGGAATTCCGCTTGATTCCGCAACTTCCATAAATCGGATGGCACGCTCCTCATCCTCAATTTTCTGATGAATGTCTGCGAATGTTTGTTTCAGAACATCCAACGCCGTACGTCGCTTACGGTGATCCCCCCAAGTTTGGATCCTGGTCTTCCAACATCCTTTCCTCTGGACTATCGGGAGCCTCAGAATTCACTTTCTTTGGACTGTCATCGTCAACGTCCATCAAAAGAAGATTTTCATCCTCACCCGGAGTGAGAATTACGGTCTCGTCGTCACTTGCCATTAGGAGATCGTCCTCGCTAATATTAGTCATCTTAGAATGCACGCACACAGTTAATCAAACCTTTTATTATTTACATATTTTCATTTGTTTGATTTTGCATTTAGTCGCTATTTTCTACACTACTTGCATTTCTACAGGCAAAAATATTATCTTGGACTTGAGACATCAAGTCCGTGAATTGCGCGAAGGCGAAGCTACGGTCGATTTCTGGAATCTGCAATTGCTTTAGATCATAAATTTTGGGATCATATTTAGGATTCCATTTGCGATCTCTTTTGGGTCGCTCTAATTCGGCTGAGACCGGGACGGGTATAAAAGATCTGGCGGGTTCTGGTAAATTAGGAGCTATGAGCTCTACGTTCGTAGGACTTTGTACATTATCCTGTACAGAATTAATATTAGTTTGAGGGGAATAAAATGGGGTCTTCGGAGACCTACTAACGATTTTCGGCGGAGTTTTGGATTTCGCTATCGCTGGAGGAATTGAATTTCTCTTTGGAGATGGTGATGCAAAACTTTCCTGGGCGCTGTCGAAGCGATCCCAAACACTACAGGTTCTGTCCCTGGGAGTGAATTGTCTACTTTCATCACGTGTCTGGGCAGACACTGAACCACTCCCTTCTCCCCCCGGTGGGTCTGGAGAACCTTTTAATTCGGGCGTTTCGATTATAGTTTGGCCGCGCCAAGAATGATGAGACGCGTCGGTGCTATCGAGAGATTCGGTGCTATGTACAGAATCTGTGTCATCGGAGTCGGACAAAAGATCGTAGGGTGGAGCACTCGGAGTAGGCTCACGCTGAGGAGAAGCACTACTATTATATATACCTCTCGGAACAACATCCGGAAAAACATTGGAACCGTCCTCATGGGGTTCTTCTGTGGGGTCGATCGTAGGTTCAATAAAAAATACGTGGTCGGCCGCGGTCGGCTTGAATAAATTAAGCCATTCTAAATTCTGATCTACCTCAGGCGGAGGTTGATCAAGAAATAAAGGTATGTACATAATGAGATTATGTCCATGTACCATTTCCACCTCAGTTGGTTTCTCGGGCGACGACAAATCGAAGTCTGTGGGACACAGAAAATACACATGCTCATTTTCAATGAGCGAATAAATTTTGTAGGGACCAGAATAGCGTACCATAAATTTACTAGGGGTACCTGTTTTGCGCGTGTAGTTCCGTTGAAGTACTAAATTACCTATATTAAAATTAACATGCGGATGCCTACGGTCGAAGTCAAGCTTTCGTTTAAGTTGATTTTTGCAGGAATTTTGGTGGGCCTGCATCCTATGCTTAAATAGCTCACCGATTCGAATAAGATGCCGCTCGGGGTCATCATCACTAGACGAACTTTCATCGATGGCCTGATCGTAGGGATGGGTAAGAGATCGTCCATACATTAAGAAGTATGGGCTATACCCAGTACTGCTGTGTTTTGCAGCATTGTACTCGTTAGCTACGTGCGGAAGAAGAGAATCCCATGGATCGTTCGTTTCGAACTTCAATTTTTTTAGAATGGAGCCGAAGGTGGAATTGCTGCGTTCCACGAATGCATTACTACTTGCATGTCGAGCGGAAGTAGCGATTCGCACAATTCCATAATTTTTACAAAATCGAAAGTACTCATTTGACGTGAAGGCTGCTCCATTATCGGAGACCAGAGCCTAAATCTTATGTTTCTGGACGAGAGGCTCAAGACATCGTATTGTTTCTGCGGTCGTAGGTCCTACAGTCGGAAAAATGTAAATGTATCGTGTACATTGATCTATGCATGCAAGAATATATTGATTTCCGGCCTGAGTACGATTAAGAGGGCCAAGGTAATCAATGGACATTTTGGCATACGGCAATTGCGGCGTGATCATGACATGCAATGGACCGGATCGCCTTTTACGCTGAATAAAATGTCGTTGACAAGTGTCACAGGAGCGACACACTTCCATGACGATTTTATGCATTTGAAAAAACCAATATTCTTCCCGTAGAGCTGCATAAATCTTTTCGTGTCCTAAATGCGATTTATCATGTAGGTATTTTATAGCCTGACGAGCTAATTCTTCGGTCAGAACGCTAACCCATAATTTACCTAAAGGTTCACCGGAGAGCCTTTCCAAAATGCCGGAGTCAGGATTGAGCTGGAAAGTTTTCCTATATTTATTGTATCCTAAAAATTTATTTTCTACATCCTTACGTAAGGAAATAATAATTTTACTGATGCGCTTATTGTTGAGCTGCAAAGTTTTGAGTCGGATGAGGTCGGCTTTGATTCGATCGCATCTTTTGATAAAGTCCGCATCGTGCAGGGACCTAATGTGGATGGAACGGATTTTCGGTTCGATTTCGGTGGTACAGGCATGGCCGTTTCTCGGAAGACGACTGAGACCATCTGCCATCTCATTGCATTTACCAGCGACATGGTCAATTTTCAAGTCGTATTCACTGAGCTTCAAGCTCCAGCGAATCAAGCGGCTATTACATTCAGATGTATGTAATAAAGACGTGAGAGCCGAGTGGTCGGTGTAGATGTGCACCTTCCTGCCCAACACAAAGTTGCGAAATTTTTGCAAGGAATAAATAATAGCGTAGCATTCCTTGTCGGTGACAGACCATTTCCTTTCGGCCGTAGTTAGCGTATGCGAAGCGAATCCAAGGGGGCGACGGAGCTTCCCTATTTTCTGGACGAGGCAACCCGCTATTTTAAATTCGGATGCGTCTGTCCACAATTCGAGCTGTGCACTTTCATCGGGAAAGGCAAGTACTGGAGCGTTTGTGATAGCCGACTTAATTTTATCAACTGCCTCACGGCAGGAAGCATCGAAGACGAATGGCACATTTTTCGTGAGTAATTGGTACAACGGTCGGGCTAACCGAAAAAAGCCATGAATCATACGCCGAAAGAAATTTGAAATTCCGATAAAACGACGAATTTCAGTCGTATCAGTGGGATAGGGGTATTCAACTATGGTTTTGATGCGATCTGCATCAATGGATACGCCTTCCTTACTAACTCTATGCCCTAGAAATATAATGCTAGGAAATCCAATGTGGCATTTGCTAGGCTTTAATTTTATGTTGGCCTGTACGAAAAGCCAGAAAAGGAGTTCGAGCCGATGAAGCATTTCATCGAAACCCTTTCCTCCGAAACCCGAATCATCTACGTATTGACTGAGCCATTTATGATTATAAGGCTTAGTTATTTTTGACATCGCTGACTGAAATAATGCGCCGCTATTTATAAAGCCGAATGCAAGTCTACGAAATCGCCATGTGCCGGTATGATTGATGTAGGCCAAGTAATTCCTAATGTCCTCATGTACTTCTACCTGCTGATATGAGCTTGCCATGTCGAGTTGACAGTAATGGGTGCATGCGGCTAAATTATTTATTTCATCTACTATTGGTGGTAAGGGCACCGCGATCGGTTTAACCCGCCTATTGATCTCCCGTAAATCTAGAACTGGGCGCCATCCGTTTTTACCCTTCCTAACAACTCGCTGTTGGGATACCCAATTTGAATGACATGGCTAAATAATTTTTTTGATGAGCAAATCGTCAGTGTCGTCCCGGCAGACGACCTTAAATAAATTAGACATAGGCGCCAGGGCCTGAATTAAAGGTGACGGATCTAGCAAATCTATGGAAACTTGAAGAGTTTTCCCTGTTAACGGATCCACAATTGAGGAATGGAAATCCTCCGGTTTCCAGCCAAAAATGGAGTAATACTTCGATAATAAAATGCGGACTTGTCGTTTTTCAAAAACGGACAATCCCTCAAAAATTTTTAATTGGCTCCATTCGTCATCTGTGAGCTCCTGGCTACCTGGTATTGTATCTGGGAGAGGCTTCGTTTCATCTCCTACGGGACATTGTTGGTCATCAATATTGACTTGGTTACTACGCATGTAACACTGAGGGATGGCACGGTAGGTTGAAAATAATCCCTGACGAGGAAGAATAATATCCTTATCTAAACTAATGGCATTACAAAATCCTGCACCATTAACTATATTTACGCGATTTTCCTCGATTAATGCCCCATATTTATTATATAAATGGAGATTCGGCTCAACTACGATCGGACCGGTATAATTTCTATTCGCTGTGTAGATAGGAATTTTCGTTGGGCTATCTACTTTCAGTTTTACGGGATTAACTGTAAATAATCTTAATTTGAATTTAGGGAGCTCGGCCTCGGCAGTGATTGACATTATTGAAGTGTCAATACTCTTCACTTCCTCATCAAAGGAACTGGTGGTTTCGACTTCTGGCCGAATAGTATTGGCACCTCCATAATGTGAAGATGTCCTGCGGTCAGGAGTAACTACGGGCGTAAATGGCAAATTAAGTGGATTCAACATTTGCATCGTTGGCTGTTCTATTTGGGAACTACTTCCAGCATCCCTACTTTCAGCCTCGTCAATTTTAGATTTATGAGCCTGTATGCGATTATGTGTAATGACATCATGTTCCATGGCCCTTCCTACACGACTTTTATTATAAATCATATGATTAGGTTGCTTGTCTAAAATAAATTGTGGTTTCGTACCTACAAAATTTTCAACTTTCGTAAACTTTACTGTACCCAGTCGACAGTGTACCATTGCGTCATACGCAATGAGTTAATCCATCCCAAATACAACTTCATTACTTTGGGTATCAATGACGAAAAATCCCCAAAGTATCCATTCGTCCAACTCCGGAATTTGTACTTTTATAAAAATGAACTTGTCAATAAAATGAGGGGTTCCAGTATCTATAGATAGAATAGCCTGTATGGGACGACAAGGCTGAATTAAATCTGTCATGCCAAGACAGGCGACGGCAAACGGACTCATGCTGCTAATGGATGCGCCAGTATCCGTTAGCACATTAATATTGAGACCTTTACCATTCATATGTTGGAAGGTGAAGTCCCTACGAATATCGTTCCCTGAAATTCGGTTCGACCGAATGAAATGTACTTCGTTTGTGTCAGGATACTCGAATAAGGATTCAGGTATGACACAGTTTGTAGGATTTCTACTATCAGTCATCGCGTGGCCCTGCAATTTGCGCAATGCAATTTCGGACTGAATAGCTTCATACGTTAACACAGGTTCTACGTTCGGTAATTTAAATTTTAACATTCGCATGTGAATAGTAGAATTATTAGGTTGATTTTGTGACATGCGATTCCTGACCTGATCGATGTGGGGAACCATATCTGTTTCTTATTTATTAGTTATTTAGAGTTATTTGTACATTACGATCGCTTGAATTATTTTGATAATTCGGATTACCATTAGATTGTAGGTACGGCGTAAACAATTGTACAAAACGCATGAATTCTTGAGGAGTCGGCGGACCTACGTTCATGTTATTATTGTGAGAATTGTTCATGTGTCCGGAATTTCGATTCTGATTGTAATTATTATTAGAACGATTGTTATAATTGTTTCTATTTTTATAATTATTACGAGTTTGATGGTGGTTGGAATTATTATTATAATTACCTGAATTGTAATTATTTCCACCATTTCGATTTCTTTTCCAGCCATCAGCTTCAGGCGGGAGTGGGATGTTATTTTCATCCACAAACAACTAACACTTCCACACACTGTGCCGTGGGCTTTGGCAACGGTTACAAGTTGGTCTCCCATCGGGGGTAACGCAAGTTGCTTTATGAGCGGCAGAGAAACTATTTGTGAACTGCACATCCGTATATTTATTGGCCTGTCCACGATTCGAAGCATTATTATTACCACTTCGATTATTCTTATTTCTATTCGAGTTATAATTAGGATGCCCAGCAAAAGTATTAGCAATATTAATATCGGGGACGTCCGGTACGGTATTGCCACGAGCAAAAGCTGGTTTCTGAGCCACATTGTTGTATGAGAAAGTCTCCTGTGCTTTCTTCGAATTAATTTCGATGTATCGGTTTAGGGTTTTAGTCATGTTGTCTATGCTCGAGCATGACATAACTTTATCAGCTAATAAATCCGGAAGCCCTTCGATTAAATATTTGATTTTGGCTTCCGTTCCCATATTAGGATCGATTTGAGCCAAAATGTGCAGTCGACCTGCTACATATTCGTTTCCTCCCATACCCGGACGGTAAATGGTTTTTGGCAATTCCGAAGTTGCTTTACTGGACATGTGAGCACGGTCGAATCGGAGCACCATGGAATCCATAATGCGATCCCATATGTGATTACACTCCTCGACATCGCTTTCATCTAAAGAAGCGAAATGCAAATTCTTTTCGGATGACCACCACGTCTTGGCAGGTCCCTCTAATAGTTGGTCCAAGGACATTATTGCTTGGTAGGATGTAATATTCCTACGCAATATTTCCTTCTTGTATTCTATAAGCCAAAATGCGGCTTCGCGTTCGCCACGAAAATGTCCTATCGGCTCTATTAGTTTTTGCTCGTTGATAAGCCGCATTTGAGTTCGATCTAATCCGCCGGAGCAATACTCATAAAATGGTTCTACGATTGCACGGATATGATCGGGAGTCATCCCGGCGACTGGGGTTCCAGGTGGAACACCCGTGGGTCCAGGAGGAGCTCCACTACTTTGTCCACTTTGACCTACGCTCGCAATGTTTCCAGAACTAATTTGCTGAGGGGCTACAGTAGCTCCTGGGTCAATAGTGCCTCCTACTACGGTGGCAGGATTCGTCATCCTAGCCTTGAAAAATGTGGATACGGATTTAGTTACGTCGTCAAGGCGTTTTAAACAGAGAACGGGCTTTCCTGATTCTGTACCCACGAAATTAGGGTCGATTTTGAAGAATAATTCTTTAATTGGTTCCACAGTTTCGAAGGCAAATGTATCGTCACTGCGAAATGCCTCGTCAACGTCCTGATGAAACTTTCGTGCTTGGTCGTTTAATCGGGCCAAGTAAGTTTCCACCGATTCTCCCTGTAATTGCTGTAAATCGGGCGGAAGACTGTCCAATGTTGTTTCTCCGTGAACAGAGAAAGTACTGAAATTGGAGTCGTCTACGATTAATGGAGACTCAGCTTTAACGTCCGCTGTGTTGCTCAGAGGATTTCGATTTTCCTGTATTTCTTGTTCTTTCGAAGTTTCGGCTTTATTTTTGTCCTCCACGATGACAATATCACGGAGATATTATCCGGAAGGCAAAAAGAATAGAATCGTATTGATCGCAGAATTACTAATTATATTTTCTACGTACGTATAGTTAGGAATAATAATTCTACCCAAATTTATAATTAATTGATTTACGGGGCGACGAGTTTGTTTTATTGGCAAAATGATATTTGTTTTTATGCACGTGCTCGCAATATACGTTCCAATATTGAAGTAAAATTTTCAACACTCGGGCATGTAACAAAATTTTCAGCCCAATTAGTTGGTAGGCCTTCAATCAAAATTGGAATTTGAATTTCTTCGTTTATGTCGACTGCGATTATAGCCAACGCAATGAGGCGTTCAGTCACGTACGTATGTGCGTCTTGACCAAAACGGAAATTAGTCAAATTTAATAAATGAGCAGCCATAAATTAAGTCAGTATCGATAAACGGGGTTCTCTTTCGTATTGAAACTTAATTATGTTTATTCGTATGTATCGATCTGATAGTAGATAATATATAGTCATGCATTAATTAAGTACATGCATGGATACACTAATATGGATGCTTCAAAGGCTTCTCTTTAGTTTGGGTACCTATTCTTATAAAGGACCTACAATCACTATAAAATGATATGAAAATTCGTATTCGTATGTAGCTTGACTTTTCGCTTTGTATAAAATTTACTTAATCTAAATTTTGAAAATCTGATTTAAGAATAAATCGTCCTTTCTGAAATCCCCGCAGGTTCGTACTTGAAATCTGGTATGACCTCAAGTCATGCCATATAATAATAATTATTTATCTACGAAAGCAATTTAATTAGCTTATGTACTTATCGTTTGCTATCGAATGAGCTTCCAAGGGCTCGAATAGATTTCGAAAATGATGAATATTCAGCACGGCTGTACTCTGATTCGAGATATATTCGGGCGAGTGGAAATTCCTTCTTTTTGTTAATCCTAATTTATTCACTATTAAATTTTTGATAAACGAAATGAACCTTCAAAATGGGAGGTTGAATACAATAGAATCTCAAAGAGACGAAATTCTTATCTGAACTATTAGGGTCAACGTACACACATAAAAGAGAAACCTTCGGAGTTATCTCAACTATCTTAACATTAAGTCTAGACGATTGGCATTTATTTCCTTAATGGGAAATTTATTCAAATTCACGAGACGTCTTAAATATTTCTCAACGAGACGACTTGGTATGGCTCGACTGGGGTCACGAAAGTTCACAAAAGGAAAATATGTTTCGATGTATAAATTCTCGTCTAAAATGGCGTGGCGATGGCTAAGTATGTATATGTGAATAACGCAATGAATGCCGGGATGCCTAATATCAATGCAGCCCTACGAACATACAATGCACACAATATAATACACGCAAAATAATAGCCTCGAATGTTTATGCTTAAAATGAATTCACAAAATTATTATTATGTATGATAGGGTTATTACTTGGCTGTGAAGGCAAAGGCAAATCGTACACACAACATCCACAAAATACGATGCAATATATAAATGTAAATTAAAGCATCTACGAAGCGATCAAAATACTACGTTCTGTATATTATTAAGTAATATATAATATGTATTTATGTGTATTGTACCTCGATCAAAATCAACACGTTTGGTTGACTCGATTTTAATCACGGTTAATTCTTGAATCCAGAGCAAAATTCGATGGCTACGTTCGAAGAAATTCGGAGTAATTGCTTTGAGATCCAGATACAGCTACGTTCGAAAAAAACGGAGAAACGATACGATGGTTTGTTGAGTCTTCGTTCACGAGGTAATATACGGCAAGTTTGGTAATTCCAAAGCTACGATCGGTTTGAAGAACAAGGCGACTATCGAATCAGCCTTATAAGTCAAAGTTCTAAAATTGCTAATAAGAACAAAATACAGTTAATCATACGTTCATAAATATACGAATTGAAATTATTCATGCCCACTGTAGTTTATAATTTTACGACTTTAGTTTCGAAATTTATGACCTCACACATTAAGGCATGCAATTTTACGACGATTAATTGACCTTTTAAAATTATACGACGGCGACGAACGAAGTAGACTTTGTTTCAGGCAGAGTTAACTGGCGGCTGAGAGGTTTACTTATACGAAAATCGAACGAAACGAAAAATCAAACGAAAATGAAAATATAAATTCGAAATTATACGTTCATCAAGATACGAATATTTTATTTGACCCCAAAATTATTTAAGATTCTTACGATTCGATTTTAGTCCAATAAATTGAATGGCAGAGTTCTGCGGAAACCTCTGTAAGCGTGCGTATGATTATAGCGAAAATGTCTATAGTAAATGATTCTACGGGCGCGCGGCTTTCGCAATAACGACTTGCAAATGTGTTTAGGCTTAACTACTTTCTTGTAGATACGTGGCTGAATTGAAAAGTCACAAATCATAATTATGATCACGAAACACAATAATAGCACTAAATACACGGGCAGAAATTGCTCGTAGTGCAATTTGTAAAAGCCAACCAAAATATAAAAATCGAGAACAGCGTTCAAAATATCAGCAGCCAAATGCTGAGTCACAGGATGCATAAAGGAAAAACTGGCAACTTACTGACATGCAAAGCCTTACCGACGGCTATTGTTGAGTTTCGTTTTCTTCAACTTTTCTTGAATTTTCTAACTCGAAATTCTGTCAATGAACACTTTTATTCTACGTTCATGCTATAATTGAAGGTATTTCGACTTTACCTACTTTCAACTAGCGAAATTATGAACTTCACTTTTGAAAAACTGACAACTTGCTGAGTACTGAGCAGTGCTTAAGGCGCGGTGTGGTGCTGGAATAAGAATGATTACAGCCACACAGAAACGTAACGGACGAAAAAGTGAAAGTGAGAGCTGTGCTATAGTAGCCACTACCACTGTCTACCCATAAATATTACAACTTTTCACTATTCGCTTCCCTATAATATAGCACAATAGGCCTCAAGTTACCAAAATATGCCACAAAAGTCGTACAATACTTTCCGTGGTCAATTAATAAAGCTACGATTTTGACTAGTTTTAGTTATACTATTATTTCAAAGTTCTAATTTTTAACTAAGAACCAACTTAACTATATTTATTTATTGCCTACTCAGGACGCAAGTGCCGCTTTGGTACAATAACCACTTGCTACGGATTAACGCAAGTGTGTGCCCGTACTTTTTATTAAATCTATAATAATTATAGGTCGTTGTCTCTTACTTTCAACGCACGTGTCGATTTCAAACTTTTAACAACATGCAGTGTATCAGTTGACACTCGGTTTCGACTATTTTAAATTAAAGCTATGGTTTCTATCTTACTTATGGATGACTACAATTTTATTTTACGGGTCAATTACGGGTCACGGGGCCAGTTTCACGATACCCCGCACCTTTGAGAAAGTAGAAAACCATGGGCTCTAAAAGATTCCCTACTTCCTGGAAATATTTATCATTTACTGTGGGGATGGATGCCGAAGTGCTGAAATCCCTACTTTCAGAATAAATAATAAATAACCTTTTTAATGTGAGAGGACGATAAATATGGGGTATGAAAACACTTAAGACCCTGACCTGATTATGACCTTAATTGGTAATGGTCGGTATAGCTAATGAGCTCTTAACTAAATGCTTAAATATAAAATCGAACAATTGAATGAATATGCCGCATAAATCAAAGTAAAATGATGAAGTACAAATAATATTAATTTAACATAAGTAAATACACATATGCAATAATTTGTATGAATGTAGGCACCAGAATATATTTTGTTAATATACGAATTACGAGATAATTTTATTCAATGAAAAACGAAAGATAAATGGGAAGTATCTTTTCCCCTAAACAAAATTATAAATCCTAACTGAATGATACTTTTAATTTAATGTTTGAAATGAAATAAAACGAAAAGCTAATTATTGTTATTTATTATTTCGTCCGAATGTTTCACAATTATTACTTTATAAAAGATACGATACCGGATGGGCGTACTCGGTCAGAATTTGGTCTGTCTGGATTCGGGGTTGAGAGCCGGATAAATTCACTTAACAAACGAAGAATATTTTTGGTAATGACCTACGACCAAAATTCTTTCTACTTACTATAATGACTGTAGGAAAACTGATAAATGAAAATAACTACTTTCGGCAAATAGTCAGTCACGAAACGAAAGTAAAATACGAAATATAAAACGAATATCTTTTCGAAAGATTTAACAAAACAGAAATAGAATATTTCAACGAACGATATAATTTCGACTGCTACCAATGCCAATTAAACTCCGACTGACTGGGACAGAAAATCTCAGTCTTAAGGAAAGCTCAGAAGGACGCTTCCTCTGCTGTTCCCTACATTCAATCTCAGTGGGGTTTCGGGAGTCTTTTCCCTCAATCAAATTCTGACGAGCTAGTCACGTGCCACTCGGATCCTTCACGATCTGCTTCGTTGAAGTTTTCTGGCGGCCGTCAATAATTCTTCTTTCAAATTGAGCTAATGGCAAAAGAGAATCTTAAAGTAATAATATTTAAATGCCGTCATTTATGCACAATACTTGCATGTATAGTATGTATCCTATGTTTAGTATATTTGTTCACCTAATTTTAAAAAAAACAACAAAGGTAACTCCCTAAATGGTGATTTGTGGACAACGTCATTTATGGACCATCCCTTTATGTATTGTAGTGATACTCCTTGCTAAGTAAATCTGTTTACTTAAATTTTAAATCAATGTCAGGGGATCCTTAAAATAGTAATATTTGCATGACGTCATATATAAACGATCCTCGTATGTGACGTACTACATGCTTAGTATATTCGTTTGTCAAATTTTTGTATTATTATCAGGGGGATCCCTAAAATAGTAATATTTAGATGACGTCTTTTATGGACGGTCCACGTATGTTTAGTGGTAAAAGTATGTTTGTAAACCTAATTTATAAACAAACAAAAAAGAGAACTCCAAAACTTGTCATTTTTTTACGACGTCATTTATGGATGATCCCTGTATGTAGTTCAGTAGAACTCCATGCTAAGTATATCTGTTTACCTATTTTTTGAATAAATGGCAGAGAATAATTAAAAAAATTACATTTGCATGACGGCATTCATGAACGATCCCCGTATTTTAAGCAGTAACACTACCTGCTTAGTATATTCGTTTGCCTTATTTTTAAATGAATGTCAGGGAGGTCCCTAAAATAGCAATATTTAGATGACGTTACTCATGGACTATCCCTTTATGTATAGTAGAAGCACTTCATACTAAGTATATCTGTTTACCTAATTTTCGAATTATTGGCAGGAGATCTTTAAAAAATTATTATTTGCATGACGTCATTCATGGACGATCCTCGTTGTTTTAGTAGTAACACTACATGCTTAGCATATACTTTTGCCTTATTTTTTAATGAATGTGAGGAAGATCCCTAAAATAGCAATATTTAGATGACGTTATTCATGGACGATCCCTGTATGTATAGTAGTAATACTCCATGCTTAGTATATTCGCTTATCTGAGTTTTTAGAATAATATTGAAAGGATTCCTAAAATGGTAATATTTAAAAAAAGTTATAATCGATCCTAGTATGTATAGTAGTTACAATTTTTTAAAAATAGAACGGTAAAATCAAAGCAAATCATTTTACTAACAGGTAGCCGGAAAAGACAAATGCATAAAAGGGACAGTTTGAATGCTTTAAGTGTTAGGACGTTGGATCGTAAACTATCCATGGACCGAGTACAAAGAGATTAGAAATTCTATAAACTCACAATTAAGGTTGACTTAACACGACTATTTTAAAAATAGATTTAAATTCGACCTAAATTCAACTAAAATTTTAAATACTTACAACCATCTAACTGGGAAAAGTCAGAAGCTTCACAAAATAACTGAGCTAAGCTGCAATGAAAAAATGATTCATTCGGATTCTAAAACTGTAGAGGAGCTAGCTAGTGTATTTGTTGTCAATACTAACAAAAATACTAAAGCTTCAGACTTTCTGAATAGTATTAGGAATGACAGTGATGGTGACGTTTCAGTAACAAAAGACAAGCTCATATCAGCTTTTCAGAAACTAAAACCAAAGAACACTAACTCATGCAATGACTTGAACTATATTGTATTAAACAACTGCATTTACGGTATAGCTGTACCGCTATTAATTATGTACACAAAATTTCTCAAGCTATCAGCTTTTCCTACACAGTTTAAAATAGCAACAGTTGTACTTATTTATAAGGGCAAAGGAAGTAGAAGTGTTGCTAACTCTTTTCGGCCTATCTCTTAAATGCTTTTATTATGTAAACTTTTTATAAAAATTATTTAGACCAGAATGATGACTCATGTACAATCAATGGGTCTGCCTAACCCAAATCAATACGGTTTTTGCTCTGATAGATCATTTTTTACAGCTGTTGTTAAAGATATATATAACAGTGTAAATGAACCTAGTAGTAGATGCATGGGCCTTTTAAGAGACCTTCGGGAGGCGTTTGACTCAGTATCCCATAGCATGCTCCCTACTAAGCTAAGGGATAATTTTAATTCTGACATTTGTATCTTACAAATTCTAGCTAATTACATAAATGATGTTAATTCTGTATACAAAATGGAAACTTTATTTCGGATAAGTATGATCTTTGTACAGGCGTTCCTTAAGGCAGTATATTTGGGCCTCTGTTATTTATACTTTTTATAAATTATAATAATGATAGTATATCCATTCATCACTTGTACGCATTATATGCAGATGACTGAATTATATATATTGTAAGTAAATACATTGACCATTTGGAAAAATGCATAGAAAAAGATTTAAATAATGTCAATGATTGGTTCAGGAAAAACCAAAACCAAACTTATGCTGTTTCATCAAGCGCATGACTCAGTCAAATACGAAAATATTAAAATATAATGTGATAGCGCTTAAATAGAATTTGCAATTAGCTTCACGTACCCAGGTATAATGAAAGATTCTACATTTAATTTTAAAAAGCACTACAAGCAAGTGAAAAGGCAAAGGGCATCAGCAATTGTTGTTTTAAATAATCTTAAAAGGTTTTTAAAATTTGACATATTCTGTGTAATGCTTAATGCATATGTTTTATCAGTGTTTGACTATGGTTCCTCAGTTTGGGCTGTGCAATCAGTTTCGGACTTAAAAAAATACAAAATATAATAAATAGAGTTATTGTTAATTTTTAAAGGCGCCCGTTTTGGGTTCAAAAGCCTTAATTTCAAACAAACATTGTTAAAAATTAGTAAGCCCTCAGTTCTTAAACTTGCTAATATTAGGTCAGTTAAGGGATCAATTATGAATAACATGGTGATATTTATTTTTAAATTTATTAAGTTTGGCACGGACCTTGAATATTTGAGTAATTAAAACTGTGCAAAAAAAACCAGGTCTGCATATGGTGTATTACTTTGTACCAAATTAACTAAAGGCTCGTCTACATTTAAAAGATTTTTTGTATCGAGAGCTGTACATATCTAGAATGATTTACCCGTAGAATTAAGGAATAATAATTTATCTGTTAATAATTTTAGAGCTAATGTCAGCGGTCATGTACTAGCAATTCGAAAGATTCAAGGACGATTATTGAATAGATATATACTAGATAGTGAATAGTTAAATAGATAGTTGGAAATGGGGGTACTTTAAAGTATACTTTTTGAAGAAAGTTGTTTATAGACGATCCGTCGCTATCTGTAATGTGTTGTCCATGCTATCGAATTATCTTTATTTTTAGGACCCTATGACTCCCTTGTCATTAGCTTAACCATTGCGTGAATGGCTATCTTTACCAGTAGACCCTACTCATGATATCATTTATGGACGTACCCTAACCCAACATATGGTAATAAATAGGAATCTGTAAAAGGGCAAGAAAAGGGAACAGTGATGCCTAGAGATTTTACGCGGTGTGTTTGAACACACGACAGTCCATGTAGAATTTGGAAATTTGTTAGCATGCACGTTAATGTAACCTTACGAGAGATGAGACTCGGGTTTTGCCTGTGAATAAAATGAAGTGTAAAAAATTTCGAGAGTTGGTCCATTTAACTGCCTATTGCAACTAACATACTGTATAGATGGTACCTAAAAACTATACAGCACATCTACATCGCATTTACGTGATTTAAGAATAGGAAACAGACAGACACATAGGCGGAAGGACAAAACCATTTCATTAGATGCAGCTTAAGCTCAGCATCTAAAAACAATAGAGACCTGCGCGCTCGCATTTATGATTACATAAAATTAGTATGAAGTAAATCGAGTAAAATGGTGAAATTTAAATTACGTCATTTGCAGACGACCATAAAATATCTGTGAGCTATACATGTATGTGAGTGACATGACGTAAAAAAGGGGGAACCGTAGTGAAGTTTAGATGACGTCATTTACGGAGAGTTCCTTATAGAAATGTCTGTTTTTTTTGTAATCAGTTTGTTTCATAGCTGGGCATGTGCACTTGCTTTCCACCACTTCCTTGCGTGCAATGTAAATTTCTTGCACCGGCACTCTGCTCACTGAGTGAAGGGGAAAGAACTGCTCGAGTGCGCCCATCTATGTATGCTTCGCTCCCTTGTTTTTATAGTGTTTACTTTTTAATTTCTTGACCTTGGTCAGTTCAACATTTAATTGCTAAGCAATGGTCAGTTCGATTACAGTGAAAAATCAATACAGACCTGCCGGCTCGCTTTTGTGATTGTTTTAAAAACGTTCTAAGACAATAGTGTAAACGGTTTGACCTGTAGCGTGGGGCCAACGGTCGGACAGACGGACGGACAGACGGACATGACTATTTTATTAGACGCTTGCTCAGCATCTAAAAATCCGGCGCTTTGCGCCGGATTTGTCAACCAGGAGCGGGCCCGAAGTAGATGCTGAGCTTCAACAAAGTTGCAAGGCCATTTATGTTACGCTAAAAGATAATATAGGATTTATGAAAGCTCCCCCACAATAATTAGGACATATACGAATGAGCGTAGCATGTAGTTAAATATAGCTGAAAAGTTTTAATGAATTGCGCCACTCACAAATGATTTCATCTATGGAGGCTTCTTATCAATAAGCCATATATTAAAGAACGTGGCATGTAGTTAAACTTGTAAGATCCCATGTCAAATATATCCGATTTCTTAATTCTTGAACTAATGACAAATGGGATTTCTGAAGTGGTAATTTTTAAATAACGTCATATATGAACAATACCTATATGCATATTAGTATGATCCTATGTTTAAATAAATCCGATTGCTTAGTTATTGAACAAATGAGAAAGAGGATCTCTGAAGTAGTGTTTTCTAAGTAACGGTATTTACGAGCGATCCCCGTATGCATACTAGTAAAATCCTATGTCAAATACACCCGATTACCTAATTCTTAAACTGATGACAAAGCTAATTTCTAAAGTAGTGATTTTTAAATAACGTCATTTATGGACGATCCCCGTATGCATACTAGTAAAATCCCAAGTCAAATATATCTGATTACTTCATTCTTAAACAAATGACAACGGGGATCTCTAAAATGGTAATTTTTGAATAACGTCATTTACGAACGATCCTTGTATGCATACTAGTAAGATCCCATGTCAAATATATCCGATGACTTAATTCTTGAACTAATGACAAAGCAAATTTCTAAAGTGGTAATTTTTAGATAACGTCATTTACGTACGATCCCTGTATGCATATTAGTATGATTCTATGTTAAATATATCTGATTACCTAATTTTTAAGATAATGACAAAATGGATCTTTAAAGTAGTTTTTTTTATATAACGTCATTTATGGACGATCCCTGTATGCACATTAGTATGATCCTATGTTAACGTATGCATACTAGTAAGATCCCATGTTAAATAAATCCAATTACTTAATTCTTGAACTAATGACAGAGTGGATTTCTAATGTAGTGATTTTTAAATAACGTCATTTATGGACGATCCCCGTATGCATACTAGTAAGATCCCATGTCAAATATATCTGATTACTTCATTCCTAAACAAATGACAAAGGGGATCTCTAAAATGGTAATTATTGAATAACGTCATTTATGAACGATCCTTGTATGCATACTAGTAAGATCCCATGTCAAATATATCCGATTACCTAATTCTTGAACTAATGACAAAGCAAATTTCTAAAGTGGTAATTTTTAGATAACGTCATTTACGTACGATCCCCGAACCTGGCTGGAAATGGTGCTATTTCGTTTCATAGCTGGGCATATGTCTTGCGCTCAGCTATGTTTATCGCTACCCCCTTTTTTATGGTGCTTACTTCTAAATTTCTTGACCTTGGTCAGTTCAACATTTTATTGCTAAGCAATGGTCAGTTTGATTACAGTGAAAAAAACAATACAGACCTGCCGGCTCGCTTTTGTGACTGTTTTAAAAAAGTTCTAAGACAATAGTGTATAAACGGTTTGACCTGTAGCGTGGGGCCAACAGACGGATGGACAGACGGACGGACAGACCGACAGACGGACATGACCATTTCATTAGATGCTTGCTCAGCATCTAAAAACGAAGGAGCGAAACATAAATAGATGGGCGCACCCGAGCAGTTCTTTTCCCTTCACTCAGTGAGCAGAGTGTCAGTGCAAGCAATTTAAATTGCACGCAAGGAAGTAGTGGGAAGCAAGTGGACATGCCCAGCTATGCAACAAACTAATTACAAAAAAATCCGTCGCTTCGCGCCGGATTTGTCGACCGTGGGATGGGCTTAAGTAGATCCTGAAATTTACCAAAGGTGCCAGACAATTGATATTACACTAAAAGATTATATAAGATTTATGGAAGCTGCATTACAATCAATAGGACATATACTAATGTTAGTAGCATGTAATTAATTAAAGCCTAATTTTTTCATAAATTTCACCATTTATAAATACCGTCATTATAGACAATCCCTAAATATCTGTTACGCTTATAGGTAAGTACGTGACATGTAGTTAAAATAGGATGAAAACAAATTTAACGTTGGGACTTGGGATACTAGAAACTATAGTATTTGATGGACGATCTCTAAACATGTATAACACATATAAGTCAGTCTGTGACATGTAGAAGAAATTTTCACGTGACATCATTTGCGCGTCACCCTCAACCTGCTCACCTAATAGGAATGCGATTCCATCTAGGTGGGGGTGTCTAAAAGTAATTTTTGCCTGACGTCCTTTGCGCGTCACCCCTAGTTTGCTTACCTAATGTAAATGCGATAGCAGCTGGGTAGGGCTGCATAACAGAAATTTTTAGGTGGCGTCATTCCTCAAATCTGGTGCACACTTTTTGTTTTTTTTTACACTTGATCCTTTCAACCATGAGTCTGTAATTTTTTCACTTTCTTGCTTAATTCTGCTTATTACACTGGAACTTAATCCCGTCTCTTTTATAATTTCAATTTGTTTGTGAGTTTTCAACTTTCGCACGATTTCGTATTTTTGTTCCGTACTTAACGAGTTTCTTTTCCGCTTCAACATCATGTCTAGCGAACTCAGGAGAGCTGGAACCAGTGCAGGTAAGAGTCAAAGTCCAAAGTACAACTAACAACTGACAGCCAAGAAAGCTTTATAATCTATAAATACGACGACCTACTTAGATAATGTAAATGTTTAGATAAGAGATAAGATACTATACTAAATAAATAAATACTCGTTAGGCTCTGTATTATTTGTCTGTCTGCCTGTTATTACTACTATTTTTCGTCAAAAATCCCTTTTAAGTGACCAAGAAAACCAAAAACCGTAAAAAAAAGTCCATTTTAACCGGACAATCCCTTTTAGCGGTTCCCTTTTAACCGGACAATTTTAACATTGAATCATAGGCTGGCCAACCAAAAACTTTAAATCTGTCCCATTTAGGCGGTTTTCCCTTTTAACAGAATCCGTTTTAAGTGAACTATACTGTACATGCTGCGAACATAAGTATATGTCTTATTGATTGTAGAGGAGCTTTTATAAATCTTAAATCATCTTTTAGCGTAATATAAATTGTCTTGTGCCTTTGTTGAAGCCCAGCATCTATTTAGAGCTAGCCCACGGTAGATAAATACAGCGCGATTTTTTTATACTTTGTGTTTGAAACTGATGTTTCCTGAGTGTCAGTAATATTATTTGTGTGATATTGGTACATTTTACTGGGTTTTAAACCATTAAACTTTAAAAAACTACCAATATTATTTTCTAGTGGCTGTATAAGCATTTTAATACAACAAACAGGCAAATCAATATTTTTCTAAGCGAACCTTTGGTCCTTGAGGGCTTCGCCTGTTGTGGCATTATTATTCATAAGCAGTTTTACTTGATTTATTTCATATTTTTCAGAATGTACTATTTTACATCTTAAAATAGGATATTTCACACTGATGTGCAACTGTCCTAATTTGACATAACTCTTTAGCTAATCGATACAGTTTTCCATTTCCATTTTTCAAGAAATAAATTTATGAGTGAAAATTTAAAGTTGGCTAAAGCAAGCTTCGACATTTAGGCCCTTTGGGCTGCCACTTCCAGGACCAGAGCTTCTTTTTCATAGTTATTTAATATCTTTACTAGGAATATAAACATTGTCCAAGTTATGTTTGTATCTTTTTTGCTTGCATTAGAAGTAAATTTATTAGGTATAAAGGAATAATCTTTTTTCCAACCTGTTTACGGTAAACCCATAAAAACTGTGCACTCACTCAGCCCCTCACTTACATGGAGTGAGAGACACGGCCCATCCTCCCATCACCCCCTGCCGCGGCACACGCAAGCAACTATTCTAGCGTCCTCGTGGCCCAAAAGAGAAAGTAATGGTTTGAGATGGTAAGCCACGAGCGAACCCATTTAATATAACTGTATAACATAGTTTAAATACATATTATAATTCTAAAGTCATTCTCGTTGAAAGAAATAAATGGACAGTGTACATTTGAAATTGAAAGAAACACGTCTGACGGTTTGGCATCTCTCCCTTCGGCATTTTGCCCTCCAAGCACTCACACACACATAAATCAATCCATATATTCTCATTAAATTGCATCTCGCCGTCATTACACTGCACC
>CATKUY010000209.1:0-23886 GCA_949802685.1 Dicyrtomina minuta
TTTCGCCCATGTGCGTAAAGTTATACCGTGGTACAGCTGCGGTATGGCTGCGGTATAGAATATGGGGCCACCCACAAATGACGTCCCAAAAATTTCAAATTTTTTAGCTAAAACCATTTGTAAACTTCGTTAATTGCACCCCCCACCCATAAATTCCCCCCACAGGGAAGGGGGAGCTTTAGAATTAAATCTAGTAAGAATTCCAAAAAAAATCAAATATTTTATAAGCTTAACGCTTTAATAACTTCTACCTAATGCTCCCCCCACCAACAATTACCCCTCAATGGGTAAGGGGTGGGGGTGGCGAAGGAAGATAGTAGGGCCACCCATCAATGACGTCCCAAAATTTTTGATTTTTTGTAGCTTAAAACATTACTTATTTTAAATTTTTGGTCACCCCACCCTCAAAAAATCCCTCAGGGGTATTTAAAGGGATAAGTCGTAACACAGGGCTTCAGAATTAAAACTAGTATAGTATAGTTTATAGTTTTGATTGGGTGGGGATTTCAATGTACACATGAATAAGGGTTTTTTTGCAGCGTGTGTTGAGTGCAAACTACGAGCTTTTTTGTTTTATTTCGAGTTAGATGCTCCATAACATTTCCTTTAAGAGAGCAAGGTAAGTCACCAAGAGTTAAATTTGACAACTACCACCCCCTCGACCCACTGAAGCTTAACATTTACATGTAATATAACATTAAATTAAGGTATGCACATGTACGTATGTGATGCAAAAGTGTAAAGATCAAATCAGGTTTGGGTGAGACCAAGGTCAATCCAGGTCTGGGTCGGGACACTTCATGGAACCCAATTATTTTGGAGCACCCTGGTTCACCATATTTTTTTAAACCTGCAAGTGGGTCAGGGTCCAAGTTCCGGCCCAACCATAAATAACTGTAGGTAAAACGCCTTCTAGTGCAGGTCTGCATGAACTTTAAACCTGCACCCAAAACCGTCGTACACAGGTTCTTTGTGTCCAGCAGAAATTACATGCAACAAAACTTAAAAACCGGAAAACAGTAATTCCTACACAGAGAAATATTTTAGCACTTAACTATAACTATACTATGCGTTAAAAGCCTAAAATTTTTTGCAGATGTAGATCACTATAGTGTGCTTCGAAAACTATCAAAGCGAGGTTGATTTGAAAACATAAAATTGGGTAAAATTAAAACTAAGGAAAGTTTTGTCAAATTCAAAAAATTTAATTTTTAGCTCGCGTAACTTTTTTGTGGAAACTTACAAGCCTACAATTTTTTGCACATGTAGGCCACTATAGTGTGCTTAAAAAACCATCAAAGCGCGGTTGATTCCAAAACACAAAATTGGGTAAAAATAAAACTTAGGAAATTTTTGTCAAATTCAAAAAAGTTTCTTTTTCGCTCGCGTAACTTTTTTGTAATAATAAACAAACCTACAATTTTTTGCAAATGTAGGCCACCGAAGTGTGCTTCAAAAACCATCAAAGCGCGGTTGATTCCAAAACACAAAATCGGGTAAAAATAAAACTTAGGAAATTTTTTTCGAATTCAAAAAATTTTCTTTTTCGCTCGCGTAACTTTTTTGTAATATTAAACAAGTCTACAATATTTTGCAGATGTAGGCCACTAAAGTGTGCTTCAAAAACCATCAAAGCGCGGTTGATTTGAAAACATAAAATTGGGAAAAAAAAACTTAGGAAATTTTTGTCAAATTCAAAAAATTTAATTTTTGTCTCGCGTAACTTTTTTGTGAAAACTTACAAGCCTACAATTTTTTGCACATGTAGGCCACTATAGTGTGTTTCAAAAACCATCAAAGCGCGGTTGATTCCAAAACACAAAATTGGGTAAAAATAAAACTTAGGAAATTTTTGTCAAATTCAAAAAAGTTTCTTTTTCGCTCGCGTAACTTTTTTGTAATATTAAACAAGTCTACAATATTTTGCAGATGTAGGCCACTATAGTGTGCTTCAAAAACCATCAAAGCGCGGTTGATTCCAAAACACAAAATTGGGTAAAAATAAAACTTAGGAAAGTTTTGTCAAATTCAAAAAATTTTCTTTTTCGCTCGCGTAACTTTTTTGTCAGAACCTACAAGCCTACAATTTTTTGCACATGTAGGCCACTTTAGTGTGCTTTGAAAACTATCAAAGCGCGGTTAATTTGAAAACACAAAATCAGGTAAAAATAAAACTTAGGAAATTTTTGTCAAATTCAAAAAATTTAATTTTTGGCTCGCGTAACTTTTTGGTGAAAACGTACAAGCCTATAATTTTTTGTAAATGTAGGCCACTATAGTGTGCTTCAAAAACCATCAAAGCGCGGTTGATTCCAAAACACAAAATTGGGTAAAAATAAAACTTAGGAAAGTTTTGTCAAATTCAAAAAATTTTCTTTTTCGCTCGCGTAACTTTTTTGTCAGAACCTACAAGCCTACAATTTTTTGCACATGTAGGCCACTTTAGTGTGCTTTGAAAACTATCAAAGCGCGGTTAATTTGAAAACACAAAATCAGGTAAAAATAAAACTTAGGAAATTTTTGTCAAATTCAAAAAATTTAATTTTTGGCTCGCGTAACTTTTTGGTGAAAACGTACAAGCCTATAATTTTTTGTAAATGTAGGCCACTATAGTGTGCTTCAGAAACCATCAAAGCGCGGTTGATTCCAAAACACAAAATTGGGTAAAAATAAAACTTAGGAAAGTTTTGTCAAATTCAAAAAATTTTCTTTTTCGCTCGCGTAACTTTTTTGTCAGAACCTACAAGCCTACAATTTTTTGCACATGTAGGCCACTTTAGTGTGCTTTGAAAACTATCAAAGCGCGGTTAATTTGAAAACACAAAATCAGGTAAAAATAAAACTTAGGAAATTTTTGTCAAATTCCAAAAATTTAATTTTTGGCTCGCGTAACTTTTTGGTGAAAACGTACAAGCCTATAATTTTTTGCACATGTAGGCCACTATAGTGTGTTTCAAAAACCATCAAAGCGCGGTTGATTCCAAAACACAAAATTGGGTAAAAATAAAACTTAGGAAATTTTTGTCAAATTCAAAAAAGTTTCTTTTTCGCTCGCGTAACTTTTTTGTAATATTAAACAAGTCTACAATTTTTTGCACATGTAGGCCACTTTAGTGTGCTTTGAAAACTATCAAGGCGCGGTTAATTTGAAAACACAAAATTGGGTAAAAATAAAACTTAGGAAAGTTTTGTCAAATTCAAAAAATTTTCTTTTTGGCTCGCGTAACTTTTTGGTGAAAACGTACAAGCCTATAATTTTTTGTAAATGTAGGCCACTATAGTGTGCTTCAAAAACCATCAAAGCGCGGTTGATTCCAAAACACAAAATTGGGTAAAAATAAAACTTAGGAAAGTTTTGTCAAATTCAAAAAATTTTCTTTTTCGCTCGCGTAACTTTTTTGTCAGAACCTACAAGCCTACAATTTTTTGCACATGTAGGCCACTTTAGTGTGCTTTGAAAACTATCAAAGCGCGGTTAATTTGAAAACACAAAATCAGGTAAAAATAAAACTTAGGAAATTTTTGTCAAATTCAAAAAAGTTTCTTTTTCGCTCGCGTAACTTTTTTGTAATAATAAACAAACCTACAATTTTTTGCAAATGTAGGCCCCCAAAGTGTGCTTCAAAAACCATCAAAGCGCGGTTGATTCCAAAACACAAAATCGGGTAAAAATAAAACTTAGGAAATTTTTTTCGAATTCAAAAAATTTTCTTTTTCGCTCGCGTAACTTTTTTGTAATATTAAACAAGTCTACAATATTTTGCAGATGTAGGCCACTAAAGTGTGCTTCAAAAACCATCAAAGCGCGGTTGATTTGAAAACATAAAATTGGGAAAAAAAAACTTAGGAAATTTTTGTCAAATTCAAAAAATTTAATTTTTGTCTCGCGTAACTTTTTTGTGAAAACTTACAAGCCTACAATTTTTTGCACATGTAGGCCACTATAGTGTGTTTCAAAAACCATCAAAGCGCGGTTGATTCCAAAACACAAAATTGGGTAAAAATAAAACTTAGGAAATTTTTGTCAAATTCAAAAAAGTTTCTTTTTCGCTCGCGTAACTTTTTTGTAATATTAAACAAGTCTACAATATTTTGCAGATGTAGGCCACTATAGTGTGCTTCAAAAACCATCAAAGCGCGGTTGATTCCAAAACACAAAATTGGGTAAAAATAAAACTTAGGAAAGTTTTGTCAAATTCAAAAAATTTTCTTTTTCGCTCGCGTAACTTTTTTGTCAGAACCTACAAGCCTACAATTTTTTGCACATGTAGGCCACTTTAGTGTGCTTTGAAAACTATCAAAGCGCGGTTAATTTGAAAACACAAAATCAGGTAAAAATAAAACTTAGGAAATTTTTGTCAAATTCAAAAAAGTTTCTTTTTCGCTCGCGTAACTTTTTTGTAATAATAAACAAACCTACAATTTTTTGTAAATGTAGGCCACCAAAGTGTGCTTCAAAAACCATCAAAGCGCGGTTGATTCCAAAACACAAAATCGGGTAAAAATAAAACTTAGGAAATTTTTTTCGAATTCAAAAAATTTTCTTTTTCGCTCGCGTAACTTTTTTGTAATATTAAACAAGTCTACAATATTTTGCAGATGTAGGCCACTAAAGTGTGCTTCAAAAACCATCAAAGCGCGGTTGATTTGAAAACATAAAATTGGGAAAAAAAAACTTAGGAAATTTTTGTCAAATTCAAAAAATTTAATTTTTGTCTCGCGTAACTTTTTTGTGAAAACTTACAAGCCTACAATTTTTTGCACATGTAGGCCACTATAGTGTGTTTCAAAAACCATCAAAGCGCGGTTGATTCCAAAACACAAAATTGGGTAAAAATAAAACTTAGGAAAGTTTTGTCAAATTCAAAAAATTTTCTTTTTCGCTCGCGTAACTTTTTTGTCAGAACCTACAAGCCTACAATTTTTTGCACATGTAGGCCACTTTAGTGTGCTTTGAAAACTATCAAAGCGCGGTTAATTTGAAAACACAAAATCAGGTAAAAATAAAACTTAGGAAATTTTTGTCAAATTCAAAAAATTTAATTTTTGGCTCGCGTAACTTTTTGGTGAAAACGTACAAGCCTATAATTTTTTGTAAATGTAGGCCACTATAGTGTGCTTCAAAAACCATCAAAGCGCGGTTGATTCCAAAACACAAAATTGGGTAAAAATAAAACTTAGGAAAGTTTTGTCAAATTCAAAAAATTTTCTTTTTCGCTCGCGTAACTTTTTTGTCAGAACCTACAAGCCTACAATTTTTTGCACATGTAGGCCACTTTAGTGTGCTTTGAAAACTATCAAAGCGCGGTTAATTTGAAAACACAAAATCAGGTAAAAATAAAACTTAGGAAATTTTTGTCAAATTCAAAAAATTTAATTTTTGGCTCGCGTAACTTTTTGGTGAAAACGTACAAGCCTATAATTTTTTGTAAATGTAGGCCACTATAGTGTGCTTCAGAAACCATCAAAGCGCGGTTGATTCCAAAACACAAAATTGGGTAAAAATAAAACTTAGGAAAGTTTTGTCAAATTCAAAAAATTTTCTTTTTCGCTCGCGTAACTTTTTTGTCAGAACCTACAAGCCTACAATTTTTTGCACATGTAGGCCACTTTAGTGTGCTTTGAAAACTATCAAAGCGCGGTTAATTTAAAAACACAAAATCAGGTAAAAATAAAACTTAGGAAATTTTTGTCAAATTCAAAAAAGTTTCTTTTTCGCTCGCGTAACTTTTTTGTAATAATAAACAAACCTACAATTTTTTGCAAATGTAGGCCCCCAAAGTGTGCTTCAAAAACCATCAAAGCGCGGTTGATTCCAAAACACAAAATCGGGTAAAAATAAAACTTAGGAAATTTTTTTCGAATTCAAAAAATTTTCTTTTTCGCTCGCGTAACTTTTTTGTAATATTAAACAAGTCTACAATATTTTGCAGATGTAGGCCACTAAAGTGTGCTTCAAAAACCATCAAAGCGCGGTTGATTTGAAAACATAAAATTGGGAAAAAAAAACTTAGGAAATTTTTGTCAAATTCAAAAAATTTAATTTTTGTCTCGCGTAACTTTTTTGTGAAAACTTACAAGCCTACAATTTTTTGCACATGTAGGCCACTATAGTGTGTTTCAAAAACCATCAAAGCGCGGTTGATTCCAAAACACAAAATTGGGTAAAAATAAAACTTAGGAAATTTTTGTCAAATTCAAAAAAGTTTCTTTTTCGCTCGCGTAACTTTTTTGTAATAATAAACAAACCTACAATTTTTTGCAAATGTAGGCCCCCAAAGTGTGCTTCAAAAACCATCAAAGCGCGGTTGATTCCAAAACACAAAATCGGGTAAAAATAAAACTTAGGAAATTTTTTTCGAATTCAAAAAATTTTCTTTTTCGCTCGCGTAACTTTTTTGTAATATTAAACAAGTCTACAATATTTTGCAGATGTAGGCCACTAAAGTGTGCTTCAAAAACCATCAAAGCGCGGTTGATTTGAAAACATAAAATTGGGAAAAAAAAACTTAGGAAATTTTTGTCAAATTCAAAAAATTTAATTTTTGTCTCGCGTAACTTTTTTGTGAAAACTTACAAGCCTACAATTTTTTGCACATGTAGGCCACTATAGTGTGTTTCAAAAACCATCAAAGCGCGGTTGATTCCAAAACACAAAATTGGGTAAAAATAAAACTTAGGAAATTTTTGTCAAATTCAAAAAAGTTTCTTTTTCGCTCGCGTAACTTTTTTGTAATAATAAACAAACCTACAATTTTTTGCAAATGTAGGCCCCCAAAGTGTGCTTCAAAAACCATCAAAGCGCGGTTGATTCCAAAACACAAAATCGGGTAAAAATAAAACTTAGGAAATTTTTTTCGAATTCAAAAAATTTTCTTTTTCGCTCGCGTAACTTTTTTGTAATATTAAACAAGCCTACAATTTTTTGCAGATGTAGGCCACTATAGTGTGTTTCAAAAACCATCAAAGCGCGGTTGATTCCAAAACACAAAATTGGGTAAAAATAAAACTTAGGAAATTTTTGTCAAATTCAAAAAAGTTTCTTTTTCGCTCGCGTAACTTTTTTGTAATATTAAACAAGTCTACAATATTTTGCAGATGTAGGCCACTATAGTGTGCTTCAAAAACCATCAAAGCGCGGTTGATTCCAAAACACAAAATTGGGTAAAAATAAAACTTAGGAAAGTTTTGTCAAATTCAAAAAATTTTCTTTTTCGCTCGCGTAACTTTTTTGTCAGAACCTACAAGCCTACAATTTTTTGCACATGTAGGCCACTTTAGTGTGCTTTGAAAACTATCAAAGCGCGGTTAATTTGAAAACACAAAATCAGGTAAAAATAAAACTTAGGAAATTTTTGTCAAATTCAAAAAATTTAATTTTTGGCTCGCGTAACTTTTTGGTGAAAACGTACAAGCCTATAATTTTTTGTAAATGTAGGCCACTATAGTGTGCTTCAAAAACCATCAAAGCGCGGTTGATTCCAAAACACAAAATTGGGTAAAAATAAAACTTAGGAAAGTTTTGTCAAATTCAAAAAATTTTCTTTTTCGCTCGCGTAACTTTTTTGTCAGAACCTACAAGCCTACAATTTTTTGCACATGTAGGCCACTTTAGTGTGCTTTGAAAACTATCAAAGCGCGGTTAATTTGAAAACACAAAATCAGGTAAAAATAAAACTTAGGAAATTTTTGTCAAATTCAAAAAATTTAATTTTTGGCTCGCGTAACTTTTTGGTGAAAACGTACAAGCCTATAATTTTTTGTAAATGTAGGCCACTATAGTGTGCTTCAGAAACCATCAAAGCGCGGTTGATTCCAAAACACAAAATTGGGTAAAAATAAAACTTAGGAAAGTTTTGTCAAATTCAAAAAATTTTCTTTTTCGCTCGCGTAACTTTTTTGTCAGAACCTACAAGCCTACAATTTTTTGCACATGTAGGCCACTTTAGTGTGCTTTGAAAACTATCAAAGCGCGGTTAATTTAAAAACACAAAATCAGGTAAAAATAAAACTTAGGAAATTTTTGTCAAATTCAAAAAAGTTTCTTTTTCGCTCGCGTAACTTTTTTGTAATAATAAACAAACCTACAATTTTTTGCAAATGTAGGCCCCCAAAGTGTGCTTCAAAAACCATCAAAGCGCGGTTGATTCCAAAACACAAAATCGGGTAAAAATAAAACTTAGGAAATTTTTTTCGAATTCAAAAAATTTTCTTTTTCGCTCGCGTAACTTTTTTGTAATATTAAACAAGTCTACAATATTTTGCAGATGTAGGCCACTAAAGTGTGCTTCAAAAACCATCAAAGCGCGGTTGATTTGAAAACATAAAATTGGGAAAAAAAAACTTAGGAAATTTTTGTCAAATTCAAAAAATTTAATTTTTGTCTCGCGTAACTTTTTTGTGAAAACTTACAAGCCTACAATTTTTTGCACATGTAGGCCACTATAGTGTGTTTCAAAAACCATCAAAGCGCGGTTGATTCCAAAACACAAAATTGGGTAAAAATAAAACTTAGGAAATTTTTGTCAAATTCAAAAAAGTTTCTTTTTCGCTCGCGTAACTTTTTTGTAATATTAAACAAGTCTACAATTTTTTGCACATGTAGGCCACTTTAGTGTGCTTTGAAAACTATCAAGGCGCGGTTAATTTGAAAACACAAAATTGGGTAAAAATAAAACTTAGGAAAGTTTTGTCAAATTCAAAAAATTTTCTTTTTGGCTCGCGTAACTTTTTGGTGAAAACGTACAAGCCTATAATTTTTTGTAAATGTAGGCCACTATAGTGTGCTTCAAAAACCATCAAAGCGCGGTTGATTCCAAAACACAAAATTGGGTAAAAATAAAACTTAGGAAAGTTTTGTCAAATTCAAAAAATTTTCTTTTTCGCTCGCGTAACTTTTTTGTCAGAACCTACAAGCCTACAATTTTTTGCACATGTAGGCAACTTTAGTGTGCTTTGAAAACTATCAAAGCGCGGTTAATTTAAAAACACAAAATCAGGTAAAAATAAAACTTAGGAAATTTTTGTCAAATTCAAAAAAGTTTCTTTTTCGCTCGCGTAACTTTTTTGTAATAATAAACAAACCTACAATTTTTTGCAAATGTAGGCCCCCAAAGTGTGCTTCAAAAACCATCAAAGCGCGGTTGATTCCAAAACACAAAATCGGGTAAAAATAAAACTTAGGAAATTTTTTTCGAATTCAAAAAATTTTCTTTTTCGCTCGCGTAACTTTTTTGTAATATTAAACAAGTCTACAATATTTTGCAGATGTAGGCCACTAAAGTGTGCTTCAAAAACCATCAAAGCGCGGTTGATTTGAAAACATAAAATTGGGAAAAAAAAACTTAGGAAATTTTTGTCAAATTCAAAAAATTTAATTTTTGTCTCGCGTAACTTTTTTGTGAAAACTTACAAGCCTACAATTTTTTGCACATGTAGGCCACTATAGTGTGTTTCAAAAACCATCAAAGCGCGGTTGATTCCAAAACACAAAATTGGGTAAAAATAAAACTTAGGAAATTTTTGTCAAATTCAAAAAATTTAATTTTTGGCTCGCGTAACTTTTTGGTGAAAACGTACAAGCCTATAATTTTTTGTAAATGTAGGCCACTATAGTGTGCTTCAAAAACCATCAAAGCGCGGTTGATTCCAAAACACAAAATTGGGTAAAAATAAAACTTAGGAAAGTTTTGTCAAATTCAAAAAATTTTCTTTTTCGCTCGCGTAACTTTTTTGTCAGAACCTACAAGCCTACAATTTTTTGCACATGTAGGCCACTTTAGTGTGCTTTGAAAACTATCAAAGCGCGGTTAATTTGAAAACACAAAATCAGGTAAAAATAAAACTTAGGAAATTTTTGTCAAATTCAAAAAATTTAATTTTTGGCTCGCGTAACTTTTTGGTGAAAACGTACAAGCCTATAATTTTTTGTAAATGTAGGCCACTATAGTGTGCTTTAAAAACCATCAAAGCGCGGTTGATTTGAAAACATAATATTGGGTAAAAAAAACTTTGGAAATTTTTGTCAAATTCAAAAAATTTAATTTTTGGCTCGCGTAACTTTTTTGTGGAAACTTACAAGCCTACAATTTTTTGCACATGTAGGCCACTATAGTGTGCTTCAAAAACTATTAAAGCGCGGTTGATATCAAAACATTAAATCGGGTACAAATAAACTTAGGAAATTTTTTTCGAATTCAAAAAATTTTCTTTTTCGCTCGCGTAACTTTTTTGTAATAATGAACAAGTCTACAATTTTTTGCAGATGTAGGCCACTGAAGTGTGCTTTGAAAACTATCAAAGCGAGGTTGATTTGAAAACACAAAATTGGGTAAAAATAAAACTTAGGAAATTTTTGTCAAATTCAAAAAAGTTTCTTTTTCGCTCGCGTAACTTTTTTGTAATATTAAACAAGTCTACAATATTTTGCAGATGTAGGCCACTATAGTGTGCTTCAAAAACCATCAAAGCGCGGTTGATTCCAAAACACAAAATTGGGTAAAAATAAAACTTAGGAAAGTTTTGTCAAATTCAAAAAATTTTCTTTTTCGCTCGCGTAACTTTTTTGTCAGAACCTACAAGCCTACAATTTTTTGCACATGTAGGCCACTTTAGTGTGCTTTGAAAACTATCAAAGCGCGGTTAATTTGAAAACACAAAATCAGGTAAAAATAAAACTTAGGAAATTTTTGTCAAATTCAAAAAATTTAATTTTTGGCTCGCGTAACTTTTTGGTGAAAACGTACAAGCCTATAATTTTTTGTAAATGTAGGCCACTATAGTGTGCTTCAGAAACCATCAAAGCGCGGTTGATTCCAAAACACAAAATTGGGTAAAAATAAAACTTAGGAAAGTTTTGTCAAATTCAAAAAATTTTCTTTTTCGCTCGCGTAACTTTTTTGTCAGAACCTACAAGCCTACAATTTTTTGCACATGTAGGCCACTTTAGTGTGCTTTGAAAACTATCAAAGCGCGGTTAATTTGAAAACACAAAATCAGGTAAAAATAAAACTTAGGAAATTTTTGTCAAATTCAAAAAATTTAATTTTTGGCTCGCGTAACTTTTTGGTGAAAACGTACAAGCCTATAATTTTTTGGAAATGTAGGCCACTATAGTGTGCTTCAGAAACCATCAAAGCGCGGTTGATTCCAAAACACAAAATTGGGTAAAAATAAAACTTAGGAAAGTTTTGTCAAATTCAAAAAATTTTCTTTTTCGCTCGCGTAACTTTTTTGTCAGAACCTACAAGCCTACAATTTTTTGCACATGTAGGCCACTTTAGTGTGCTTTGAAAACTATCAAAGCGCGGTTAATTTAAAAACACAAAATCAGGTAAAAATAAAACTTAGGAAATTTTTGTCAAATTCAAAAAAGTTTCTTTTTCGCTCGCGTAACTTTTTTGTAATAATAAACAAACCTACAATTTTTTGCAAATGTAGGCCCCCAAAGTGTGCTTCAAAAACCATCAAAGCGCGGTTGATTCCAAAACACAAAATCGGGTAAAAATAAAACTTAGGAAATTTTTTTCGAATTCAAAAAATTTTCTTTTTCGCTCGCGTAACTTTTTTGTAATATTAAACAAGTCTACAATATTTTGCAGATGTAGGCCACTAAAGTGTGCTTCAAAAACCATCAAAGCGCGGTTGATTTGAAAACATAAAATTGGGAAAAAAAAACTTAGGAAATTTTTGTCAAATTCAAAAAATTTAATTTTTGTCTCGCGTAACTTTTTTGTGAAAACTTACAAGCCTACAATTTTTTGCACATGTAGGCCACTATAGTGTGTTTCAAAAACCATCAAAGCGCGGTTGATTCCAAAACACAAAATTGGGTAAAAATAAAACTTAGGAAATTTTTGTCAAATTCAAAAAAGTTTCTTTTTCGCTCGCGTAACTTTTTTGTAATATTAAACAAGTCTACAATTTTTTGCACATGTAGGCCACTTTAGTGTGCTTTGAAAACTATCAAGGCGCGGTTAATTTGAAAACACAAAATTGGGTAAAAATAAAACTTAGGAAAGTTTTGTCAAATTCAAAAAATTTTCTTTTTGGCTCGCGTAACTTTTTGGTGAAAACGTACAAGCCTATAATTTTTTGTAAATGTAGGCCACTATAGTGTGCTTCAAAAAACATCAAAGCGCGGTTGATTCCAAAACACAAAATTGGGTAAAAATAAAACTTAGGAAAGTTTTGTCAAATTCAAAAAATTTTCTTTTTCGCTCGCGTAACTTTTTTGTCAGAACCTACAAGCCTACAATTTTTTGCACATGTAGGCAACTTTAGTGTGCTTTGAAAACTATCAAAGCGCGGTTAATTTAAAAACACAAAATCAGGTAAAAATAAAACTTAGGAAATTTTTGTCAAATTCAAAAAAGTTTCTTTTTCGCTCGCGTAACTTTTTTGTAATAATAAACAAACCTACAATTTTTTGCAAATGTAGGCCCCCAAAGTGTGCTTCAAAAACCATCAAAGCGCGGTTGATTCCAAAACACAAAATCGGGTAAAAATAAAACTTAGGAAATTTTTTTCGAATTCAAAAAATTTTCTTTTTCGCTCGCGTAACTTTTTTGTAATATTAAACAAGTCTACAATATTTTGCAGATGTAGGCCACTAAAGTGTGCTTCAAAAACCATCAAAGCGCGGTTGATTTGAAAACATAAAATTGGGAAAAAAAAACTTAGGAAATTTTTGTCAAATTCAAAAAATTTAATTTTTGTCTCGCGTAACTTTTTTGTGAAAACTTACAAGCCTACAATTTTTTGCACATGTAGGCCACTATAGTGTGTTTCAAAAACCATCAAAGCGCGGTTGATTCCAAAACACAAAATTGGGTAAAAATAAAACTTAGGAAATTTTTGTCAAATTCAAAAAAGTTTCTTTTTCGCTCGCGTAACTTTTTTGTAATATTAAACAAGTCTACAATATTTTGCAGATGTAGGCCACTATAGTGTGCTTCAAAAACCATCAAAGCGCGGTTGATTCCAAAACACAAAATTGGGTAAAAATAAAACTTAGGAAAGTTTTGTCAAATTCAAAAAATTTTCTTTTTCGCTCGCGTAACTTTTTTGTCAGAACCTACAAGCCTACAATTTTTTGCACATGTAGGCCACTTTAGTGTGCTTTGAAAACTATCAAAGCGCGGTTAATTTGAAAACACAAAATCAGGTAAAAATAAAACTTAGGAAATTTTTGTCAAATTCAAAAAAGTTTCTTTTTCGCTCGCGTAACTTTTTTGTAATAATAAACAAACCTACAATTTTTTGCAAATGTAGGCCACCAAAGTGTGCTTCAAAAACCATCAAAGCGCGGTTGATTCCAAAACACAAAATCGGGTAAAAATAAAACTTAGGAAATTTTTTTCGAATTCAAAAAATTTTCTTTTTCGCTCGCGTAACTTTTTTGTAATATTAAACAAGTCTACAATATTTTGCAGATGTAGGCCACTAAAGTGTGCTTCAAAAACCATCAAAGCGCGGTTGATTTGAAAACATAAAATTGGGAAAAAAAAACTTAGGAAATTTTTGTCAAATTCAAAAAATTTAATTTTTGTCTCGCGTAACTTTTTTGTGAAAACTTACAAGCCTACAATTTTTTGCACATGTAGGCCACTATAGTGTGCTTCAAAAACCATCAAAGCGCGGTTGATTCCAAAACACAAAATTGGGTAATAATAAAACTTAGGAAATTTTTGTCAAATTCAAAAAAGTTTCTTTTTCGCTCGCGTAACTTTTTTGTAATATTAAACAAGTCTACAATATTTTGCAGATGTAGGCCACTATAGTGTGCTTCAAAAACCATCAAAGCGCGGTTGATTCCAAAACACAAAATTGGGTAAAAATAAAACTTAGGAAAGTTTTGTCAAATTCAAAAAATTTTCTTTTTCGCTCGCGTAACTTTTTTGTCAGAACCTACAAGCCTACAATTTTTTGCACATGTAGGCCACTTTAGTGTGCTTTGAAAACTATCAAAGCGCGGTTAATTTGAAAACACAAAATCAGGTAAAAATAAAACTTAGGAAATTTTTGTCAAATTCAAAAAATTTAATTTTTGGCTCGCGTAACTTTTTGGTGAAAACGTACAAGCCTATAATTTTTTGTAAATGTAGGCCACTATAGTGTGCTTCAAAAACCATCAAAGCGCGGTTGATTCCAAAACACAAAATTGGGTAAAAATAAAACTTAGGAAAGTTTTGTCAAATTCAAAAAATTTTCTTTTTCGCTCGCGTAACTTTTTTGTCAGAACCTACAAGCCTACAATTTTTTGCACATGTAGGCCACTTTAGTGTGCTTTGAAAACTATCAAAGCGCGGGTAATTTGAAAACACAAAATCAGGTAAAAATAAAACTTAGGAAATTTTTGTCAAATTCAAAAAATTTAATTTTTGGCTCGCGTAACTTTTTAGTGAAAACGTACAAGCCTATAATTTTTTGTAAATGTAGGCCACTATAGTGTGCTTCAGAAACCATCAAAGCGCGGTTGATTCCAAAACACAAAATTGGGTAAAAATAAAACTTAGGAAAGTTTTGTCAAATTCAAAAAATTTTCTTTTTCGCTCGCGTAACTTTTTTGTCAGAACCTACAAGCCTACAATTTTTTGCACATGTAGGCCACTTTAGTGTGCTTTGAAAACTATCAAAGCGCGGTTAATTTAAAAACACAAAATCAGGTAAAAATAAAACTTAGGAAATTTTTGTCAAATTCAAAAAAGTTTCTTTTTCGCTCGCGTAACTTTTTTGTAATAATAAACAAACCTACAATTTTTTGCAAATGTAGGCCCCCAAAGTGTGCTTCAAAAACCATCAAAGCGCGGTTGATTCCAAAACACAAAATCGGGTAAAAATAAAACTTAGGAAATTTTTTTCGAATTCAAAAAATTTTCTTTTTCGCTCGCGTAACTTTTTTGTAATATTAAACAAGTCTACAATATTTTGCAGATGTAGGCCACTAAAGTGTGCTTCAAAAACCATCAAAGCGCGGTTGATTTGAAAACATAAAATTGGGAAAAAAAAACTTAGGAAATTTTTGTCAAATTCAAAAAATTTAATTTTTGTCTCGCGTAACTTTTTTGTGAAAACTTACAAGCCTACAATTTTTTGCACATGTAGGCCACTATAGTGTGTTTCAAAAACCATCAAAGCGCGGTTGATTCCAAAACACAAAATTGGGTAAAAATAAAACTTAGGAAATTTTTGTCAAATTCAAAAAAGTTTCTTTTTCGCTCGCGTAACTTTTTTGTAATATTAAACAAGTCTACAATTTTTTGCACATGTAGGCCACTTTAGTGTGCTTTGAAAACTATCAAGGCGCGGTTAATTTGAAAACACAAAATTGGGTAAAAATAAAACTTAGGAAAGTTTTGTCAAATTCAAAAAATTTTCTTTTTGGCTCGCGTAACTTTTTGGTGAAAACGTACAAGCCTATAATTTTGTGTAAATGTAGGCCACTATAGTGTGCTTCAAAAACCATCAAAGCGCGGTTGATTCCAAAACACAAAATTGGGTAAAAATAAAACTTAGGAAAGTTTTGTCAAATTCAAAAAATTTTCTTTTTCGCTCGCGTAACTTTTTTGTCAGAACCTACAAGCCTACAATTTTTTGCACATGTAGGCAACTTTAGTGTGCTTTGAAAACTATCAAAGCGCGGTTAATTTAAAAACACAAAATCAGGTAAAAATAAAACTTAGGAAATTTTTGTCAAATTCAAAAAAGTTTCTTTTTCGCTCGCGTAACTTTTTTGTAATAATAAACAAACCTACAATTTTTTGCAAATGTAGGCCCCCAAAGTGTGCTTCAAAAACCATCAAAGCGCGGTTGATTCCAAAACACAAAATCGGGTAAAAATAAAACTTAGGAAATTTTTTTCGAATTCAAAAAATTTTCTTTTTCGCTCGCGTAACTTTTTTGTAATATTAAACAAGTCTACAATATTTTGCAGATGTAGGCCACTAAAGTGTGCTTCAAAAACCATCAAAGCGCGGTTGATTTGAAAACATAAAATTGGGAAAAAAAAACTTAGGAAATTTTTGTCAAATTCAAAAAATTTAATTTTTGTCTCGCGTAACTTTTTTGTGAAAACTTACAAGCCTACAATTTTTTGCACATGTAGGCCACTATAGTGTGTTTCAAAAACCATCAAAGCGCGGTTGATTCCAAAACACAAAATTGGGTAAAAATAAAACTTAGGAAATTTTTGTCAAATTCAAAAAAGTTTCTTTTTCGCTCGCGTAACTTTTTTGTAATATTAAACAAGTCTACAATTTTTTGCACATGTAGGCCACTTTAGTGTGCTTTGAAAACTATCAAGGCGCGGTTAATTTGAAAACACAAAATTGGGTAAAAATAAAACTTAGGAAAGTTTTGTCAAATTCAAAAAATTTTCTTTTTCGCTCGCGTAACTTTTTTGTCAGAACCTACCAGCCTACAATTTTTTGCACATGTAGGCCACTTTAGTGTGCTTTGAAAACTATCAAAGCGCGGTTAATTTGAAAACACAAAATCAGGTAAAAATAAAACTTAGGAAATTTTTGTCAAATTCAAAAAATTTAATTTTTGGCTCGCGTAACTTTTTGGTGAAAACGTACAAGCCTATAATTTTTTGTAAATGTAGGCCACTATAGTGTGCTTCAAAAACCATCAAAGCGCGGTTGATTCCAAAACACAAAATTGGGTAAAAATAAAACTTAGGAAAGTTTTGTCAAATTCAAAAAATTTTCTTTTTCGCTCGCGTAACTTTTTTGTCAGAACCTACAAGCCTACAATTTTTTGCACATGTAGGCCACTTTAGTGTGCTTTGAAAACTATCAAAGCGCGGTTAATTTGAAAACACAAAATCAGGTAAAAATAAAACTTAGGAAATTTTTGTCAAATTCAAAAAATTTAATTTTTGGCTCGCGTAACTTTTTGGTGAAAACGTACAAGCCTATAATTTTTTGTAAATGTAGGCCACTATAGTGTGCTTCAAAAACCATCAAAGCGCGGTTGATTCCAAAACACAAAATTGGGTAAAAATAAAACTTAGGAAAGTTTTGTCAAATTCAAAAAATTTTCTTTTTCGCTCGCGTAACTTTTTTGTCAGAACCTACAAGCCTACAATTTTTTGCACATGTAGGCCACTTTAGTGTGCTTTGAAAACTATCAAAGCGCGGGTAATTTGAAAACACAAAATCAGGTAAAAATAAAACTTAGGAAATTTTTGTCAAATTCAAAAAATTTAATTTTTGGCTCGCGTAACTTTTTAGTGAAAACGTACAAGCCTATAATTTTTTGTAAATGTAGGCCACTATAGTGTGCTCTAAAAACCATCAAAGCGCGGTTGATTTGAAAACATAAAATTTGGTAAAAAAAACTTTGGAAATATTTGTCAAATTCAAAAAATTTAATTTTTGGCTCGCGTAACTTTTTAGTGAGAACGTACAAGCCTATAATTTTTTGTAAATGTAGGCCACTATAGTGTGCTTTAAAAACCATCAAAGCGCGGTTGATTTGAAAACATAAAATTGAGTAAAAAAAACTTTGGAAATTTTTGTCAAATTCAAAAAATTTAATTTTTGGCTCGCGTAACTTTTTTGTGGAAACTTACAAGCCTACAATTTTTTGCACATGTAGGCCACTATAGTGTGCTTCAAAAACCGTCAAAGCGCGGTTGATTCCAAAACACAAAATTGGGTAAAAAAAAAACTTAGGAAATTTTTGTCAAATTCAAAAAATTTAATTTTTGGCTCGCGTAACTTTTTTGTGGAAACTTACAAGCCTACAATTTTTTGCACATGTAGGCCACTATAGTGTGCTTCAAAAACCATTAAAGCGCGGTTGATATCAAAACATAAAATCGGGTACAAATAAACTTAGGAAATTTTTGTCAAATTCAAAAAATTTAATTTTTGGCTCGCGTAACTTTTTTGTAATAATGAACAAGTCTACAATTTTTTGCAGATGGAGGCCACTATAGGGTGCTTCGAAAACTATCAAAGCGAGGTTGATTTGAAAACATTAAATTGGGTAAAAATAAAACTTAGGAAATTTTTGTCAAATTCAAAAAATTTTCTTTTTCGCTCGCGTAACTTTTTTGTAATAATAAACAAGCCTACAATTTTTTGCAGATGTAGGCCACTCAAGTGTGCTTCAAAAACCATCAAAGCGCGGTTGATTCCAAAACATTAAATCGGGTAAAAAAAAACTTAGGAAATTTTTGTCAAATTCAAAAAATTTAATTTTTGTCTCGCGTAACTTTTTTGTGAAAACTTACAAGCCTACAATTTTTTGCACATGTAGGCCACTATAGTGTGCTTCAAAACCTATCAAAGCGCGGTTGATTCCAAAACATAAAATCGGGTAAAAATAAAACTTAGGAAGTTAAGATTGGCGATATTTTGGTCAGCGACGTCTTGGACTGGCGTCGTTTTGTCCCAGGCGATGTTCTAGTCGGCGTCGTTTTGGGCAGGCGACGTTTTGGCCTGGCGACGTTATGTCCCTGGCAATGTTTTTGCCGGCGACGTTGGTCTAGCGACGTTTAGACTTGGCGACGTGCTGTCCCTGGCGATGTTTTGGTCGGCGACATTTTGGGCTGGCGACGTTTTGGGCTGGCGACGTTTTGGCCTAGCGACGTTTTGGTGGCGACGTTTTGGACAGCGACGTTTTGGCGGCGACGTTTTGGCGGCGACGTTTTGAGCGGATACCCCTTAAAAGTCCTATAGCGAGAGGCAAACATTGAATTTTCGTAGCAATTTGGAGAAAATTTTGAATTTTGGTTATTTGTGGACAATTTGTGGCATTTTGAAGATTTTTTTAAAATTTCGAGAAAATTGCAGAAAACGCCGGGTTTTTTTGTGGGTAAGTTGTGGAACCCAACAAAATTTGATATAAAATGTGAGGAGTTCTATATTGTGGGAACTGCACCGTTTGCCTACGGGAAAAAAGGCCATCCAAGAGTGGAATATATTTACTTCCAGACGTAGTATAAATTCTTAACGGTGTCAAGCTTTAGCGACTTTTGGTAATAGGGAATAAAGTCGGTTTTTAGTACACAATTTTTATGATATAATTTATAATACATCTTCGAATTTCCGAATATGTATTGGACCTAATTTCTTAAATCTCTCTTGTTAGTTAGAAGTTATTTAGTCACATTGGCTCAATGGCTGACATGCTTGGGCTTTAAGATTTCTATAGAATCAAAAAAATCCTTGGGTATTTTTCCATCTTTGAGGTTCAGACATCCTTGGCTATTTCGGTACTAGTGGGTTTTAGTACATCCATCGGTGTTTGACGACCATCCTTGGGATGTAATACATCCTTTGGTTTTAGACATCCTTGGGTTTTGATATGTCCTTGGGTGTTTCCACATCCTTGGGTTTTGGTATGTCCCTCGGTGTTTACACATCCTTGGGTTTTGGTATGTCCTTGGGTGTATACACATCCTTGGGTTTTGGTATGTTCTTGGGCGTGTTTGACATCCTTGGCTTCTCAGGCTGCCTTTGATTATACACAATTTGGTTAGCTCAAGTGTAGCACACCTGGCAATGGTAAATTTACCGACCTATACCCTTACTGTTCCATAAATACCTGCATTTCGAAAAAAAACCTAAAGGTCAAGCTCCCTTACCTGGTATCCAGACATGATGCCAGTTACACGAAACATTTGAATGACATTTCTATTTGTACTAATAATTTTCATGACAACAGAGCTTGAGATACGGTGACTAACAAACAAGCTGGGCGTCACATGTACTAACGATAAGAAAAGTAATGATGTCATGATTTTAGCTCTGGAATGGATTATATCAGTTTAAGGCATTTAGTCATCCTTAAAATTTTAAGCTTCATTGGTGTTTTCAATATATCAAGCATTTTCGATATCCTTGGTTTGTTAGATTTCGTCGCATATGTAAATACCCTTGTATTATAATATATCCTTCGCGTTCTAATTATTCTGGGATTGTCAGGCACCATTCGATTTGTAGACATCCTTGAATAAATTATAGGATATCCTTGGTGTTTTAATTATTGTTTGATTTAAGATCCCTAGGTTTCCAGATATCCTTTAAGTTTTTAAAATCTTATATATCCTTGAATATATAAGTTTATATATCCTTGAATTTTAGATATTCATGGGTTTAATACGTTCATCGCTGTTAGATCTTCCTGATTTTTAGACATCCTTGAATTTCAAATATCCTTGGTTCTTATATATTTTTGGGGCTCTTATTTGGGTGACGACATAATTATTTGGTCATTTTTAAGGCAACATGAAACAACGATGGAATTTTCCATTAATTATATCTTACACCAGGAACATGGAAAAGTAACCCCCTTGTCAACACAAAATCTTAGAAACACCCAAGAAATTCAAACCCCAAGACTTGCCCAAAACCAAGAAATTTTTTTTAGTGCCCAATTATCTTACGAGCAAACCTTTTCAATGTGTTTTCTAGTTTTTCAATGTAATATTTTTTTTCGAAAAGAGCATCGTAAAAAACTAGAAATCGCTTAACAACATGCTGCGCACTCGAAAATTTTTTCGAAAAAATAATTTTTTTTGTAATTTCAAAAATGGTCGAAATTTCAGATTCTGATTTTTTCCATTAACGTAACTATGGAAAATTTAAGTAATCACAGGTACCTACCTGTGTAAATTATGAAATTATCAATAATTTTCAAATGTGCTCTAATGAGCTGTCGTACTTCACGTAACTCATGTAAAAGCTTTCCATAACTGCAGAATGTTCTATCTGCGCCATTATAAAACCAAATAATTGAGCTTAGGCTTGCATTGCATTGTTGGCTGTGCAAACTAATTCGTTATATATTGCATTGGCACAATGTTTTCATTTCATTGAAAGAAATTTCACTCTCATAAATTACGGTAAGAGAGAAAGACAACTTTATTAAAATAAACTTGACACTGTCGTCCACCGACGATAGCCCAAAGGACTCAGTATACGTTACACAATATTGTTATACATAGATTATGCGTGTTATAATAAGTAAATAAATGCATTTCAAAAATCAGTAGGCGCACAAGAATATAAATGGTGTACACAGATTTGAACTGATTTCTTTAAAACGGAGATTAAAATGTCTTCAATCAATGTACTAGGTAGACAATGGGTTTTCATGAAGTCCAGGAAAAATTTTGAAATTGTTCCTCGAGCCCCAATATAAAGTCCTATCACTTGAATTTCAGTAAGCTCCAGTTTCTCTTTGAAGTAAGGGATACAAGGGTCATAAATTCCTTTTTTCTCTTGATGTACAGCCTCAGATTGATTTAAATCATTTTGCTCCATGCGAACAGTAGGATCCAGTATAAATCCTTGCTTTGATGTTAAATTGTAAGCAATTATGTCAACACGTCTGGAACCATCTCCAGTGCATACCACTTCCTGAAGAACTTTATATCCTAATTTTTGCATGGCTTCTGCAATTAATCGGCGAACTGCGTGATGTCGGTTATTGCGAATTAGCTCTCCACGAGAACACCGCCCAAGGATATGTCCTATCGTTTCAATCTCCTTACAGCCGTGTCGGCAATAAAGGGATCCTTGGTCAGGTCGCGGAATGGCATTCACTGGAAGTACATTTCCAACCATTTTAATTGCTGTGATCCATTCTGAGGAGGAAAGGCCGTTTTTTGAATGAATCCAATTATTTGCGTATGGACATTCTTGAAATTGAATAACGCCTTGCCCTTTTTGTGGCAACTTACACCATGTATCATACTCCAGACTTCTCAAGTAATCGCGGAGAAATTTGCTTATCTTTCCCTTACATTCCAACATAGCTTGCGTTACTTCTAATGGCACATCAAGGAAATCCAAGCATTGGGACTTTCCAAATTCCAAATCCTTTACCTCGTGGATTAACGCATGTTCGTTTTTAGCTAAAAACAAAATCCACTCTCTGCAAAACAACTAAAGTATCATGTCACTCAAAGCATGTACATGGAGCAATTTCCAATTTTTCAAAGCAGGTAGTAAGAATGTTTTGCAGCTTGAAGGAAGCATCTTTATGCTTGTATCTCTATATTTATGACAAAATTCTTTGAAAAACAAGCAAATAGAACAATTTGCATTCTATGTAAACGAGACATTCCAATTTCCAAAAACAAGTACGTCTTGTAATAATGCGCGGGTTTTCAATAAAATGCGGGTCTAAGAGGTATGTGTTTGAATAGTATGAGAGTCTGAGAGGTCTTGGTTTGAATAGTATGCGGGCCTGTTTCACAAAATATTCAATATAAGTACGCGGACCTGCAAAACTACGTGGGTACATAGAGGTGCCTTATCACAAGGTAAACGGTAAATAGGGACATCTGAATTTTCCCAAAGCAAGTATTAGGGACGCGCCTAATGGTGATCGGGTTCATTTTTCTTCAACTTTGAAAACCTATAACTTCTTTTGTACTTCCACCAGAGCGAATATAATTACATGTTTTAAAACACTCGCCAGTTAATATGCCATGAACTGTAATATTTTTATAATCCTTACTTGAAAATGTTTAATGTCTCTTAGGATTGTATGCTGCAAGGTCAAAAATTCAAACAAAATGCCTTACAGGTGATCCAATATGATTCCTAATGGCGATCATGCAAAAAACAACATTGGTATCATAGGAAATGTTAAAGCCCTTTAGATGATCACTTGGTTCCTATAATTATGTGATCAGGTTATATCGCAATAATACCATAGAAACTTTAAATCTCACGAATTTATGGTAACACTCGCTCCACGGAGATTTCCTTATCTCTTTTTATTGAAAATAATTCACATAAAGTGTTCACAAAGCTATTTGCAGCCAACTGCCTAACCTATGTATAAAGTTCAATGGAAATTCCTATTTATGATCTTTGACCTTTGAAGGTCAAGGTCACATAGATTAACAAATTTTAAATAATTGTTAAAAAATATAAATGAATGTTGTTATTGTTACCTAAAGAAAGTCATAGCTACGGACCTATGGTGTGTTTTAAGGATTAAACTAGTGATCACGCATACTAAACTGATAACCAATAAGACTTTAAACTTAAAATTTTGTGCCTTTCGATTTTATTTATTTCCGGCGAATCCATAGGAGGGCAAAATCGTGTAAGAAGTTATTTTATTTGCCAACGATTCAATTTAACAGTACATGTGCACATATCAAGCCAAAATCCTAATTAACTCGGAATTTCAAAATTTGAGGTTATCTTTAAATTCTTGGTTTCAATGTTTTTAAAGTTGTGTGTACATGAATTTTCTTCAGCCTGAGCTATGCATAGTGGTCAAAATGGTCTGGTCTGGTCCTGATTTCATAGTCTGGTCTGGTCCAACCCCAACGAACCAGATCAGATGGTCAGGTCCTGCCGTCGGACCAGACCAGACCAGACCAGACCATTTCGGACCAGGAAATCTCCACGAAAAACAAAACCTTGGACATGTGACTTTTTTGAAATTTGTTGGGCGCGGATTTTATAAAAACAAATATTGTGTAAATTAAAAATAGTTAATAAAAAAATGTGTTATTTAATAATATATATATTACATACATAAAATTAATTGAAAAAGTAGTGCAAGTGTAGAAAAAAATTATCGAACTCAATGATTTTTTTTCAAATGATTTTTGGCCAAGCTTGTCTTTCAACGCCAGGAACTGATCACCATTAGGGAATGATTCCTTCTAGGCGTGTCCTTAGTAACCATAGCCTTTTCAAACAAAAAAGCAAATAGAACATTTTGAAATTTTTTAAATCATGCGAATAGAAGATTTTTTAGTTTTCAAATACAAGGAGATAAAACGTTTTGAATTACAAAAACAATTAAATCGAACTTTTAGCACCTTTACAAAAACATGCAAATTAAACATTCTACACTTAAAAAACTTGTAAAACATTTTGCACTTTTTATTACCATGTA